>JAMPIV010012477.1:0-45498 GCA_024509875.1 Oreohelix idahoensis
TTCAGTTGCTCTCAAACCAAAATCGAAAGCACAACCAGTGATAGCCCTAGAGTTACCACTATCATTTACTGTATTACAGGCTCCATCAAACTCTTGTTGTGCAGAGTTTGCCTGTTGGAAAGGTCTTTTCTTGTTTAAATCTAGGTCTGCCTCGATTATCATTTCCCCTGTAATTATTTCGACTATCATTTCCCCTGTAATTGTTATCATATTGCCTATTGTAATCATCATTCCGGTTTGAATCCCGGTTTCTAAATTCACCATCGTCATAATCTTGACGTCGAGAATGATTACCTCGAAAATTTGAATAGTTATTATTTGGATAGCCTTTGCGAAAGTGTCTCAAATTATTACCACTAAAACTACGAGAACTACCATCTTGTCTCCAATTCATAGACGAAGAACCATCATGTGTTGGATTACTCCGCTTCTGAGTGTAATTTTGATTACTTCCCCTATTCCAATTTTGTTGAGCACCCTGAAATTTTTTTTTGAAATTAGGGCCATATGGTGTTGCCGAAGCAGCTGGCAACCCTTCTTTCACTTTAGAATTGCTAACTGTAGCATGGGGATGCGCTGTGGCATACTGACAACAGTATTCCTCCATATCTTTTAAGTTTTTAGGCTTACGCTCATGAAGGAATGCAAGAAAAGAATCATTAACAGATGACAAAACCTTATCTCGCAATAATAAGTCCATTAGACCTTCATATGTTTTCTCAGTCTGAGACAACTCAACCCATCGTGTAAATGTACGACGTATCTTTGTAACAAAATCAGAGAAATCTACTCCATTTTCTGGCAACATTGTCCTAAAACGAAGACGATAATCTTCTTCTTTTAGTTGGTATTTTTTTAGCAATGCTGCCCTGACAACATCATAATTAGTCCTCTCATGTTCGACTATTGTCATAATAGTAGTCACTGTGTCACCTGTAAAAAATGGCATCAGTTGTTCAACATATTTTTCCTTTTTTATGTTATGCGTATCGCACAAAAATTGGAATCTATCTAGATAATCTGCTACGTCATCCTTTAAAGGATTGAAATGAGGTAATTTAATCCTACTAACAAACTCCTTTGTCGTACTCGAAGTTGTTTGCTAAGCACCCGTACTCGCCAATTTCAATTTCTCTAACTCCAAAGTTGCGAGTTTTTCATCAAGTTCCATCTTCTGTTTTCTTTCCTCATGTTCCATTTTTTCTAATTTCAGCCTCAGCTTTCCTCTCCTCTGCAGCAGCTTGAGCTTTCCTCTCCTCTGCAGCAGCTTGAGCTTTCCTCTCCTCTGCAGCAGCTTCTTTGTCTAATCTTTTTTGTTCAGCTTCAAATCTCCTTTCCTCCACCTGCATCTGCAATTTCTTTTGTTCAGCAGCAACATCAGCTTCTCTGTCTAGTCTTTTTTGTTCAGCAGCTGCTTCTCTTTCTAATCTTTTCTCTTCAGCCAGAGCTTTTTTTTCTTCTGCAGCTAATGCTTTGTCATACTGAGCAACAGCCCATTGTTCTAACTGTTGACCAGTCTTATCAAGGGCCTTCCCTTGTGTAATAAAGTACTCTAATGTAGACATCTTGTCTAATGAGATCAGTAACTTGTAGAAGTAAATAAATTAAATTATCCCACTTTAATGGGAGACAATTCTGAAATGCTAGACTTGTATACTCACTTCACTTTATTCCAATCTCTTAGTCTTAGACAAAGACTTTGTATGGTCCTCTTGTTTATAATGTAACCAAAAAATCACTTGAGTACCTGTGGAAAAAAAAATCCCTTATATCCCACTCACTATGGGCACAAGTCTTTTTTATAAAGAACTTGAATATGTATTTCACCTTGTCTCAATCTTTGTAGATAACAAGTCTTTTATCAAAGAACTTGTATAAATATCTTATATAATAATATTTTATTAACAAACTCTATATGAAGAGTCTACCTTATCAATAATAACAATACATGACCAAGTATATGTATGTAGACTGTGCATGACAGTAATGTAATACAAACAAAAAAAAATACAAAGACAAAGATACAAAACAATACAAATGGCAACACTTTTTTAACCAAAAATGTGTAGAGAAATACACAAAAGAAAGGAGAGACCTACAGAATACAAACAAAACAAATCGAAAATCAAAACTGAAAAACAGACAAAATATTACAAAAACAACGTTAAGTACAGTTACATCACAGCTAACATCAATAGCGACCAATTGTCACTAGCAAATTTTCAAATTAAGAAAATTTGCACCTACAGAACGCTTACAGTAAGCCTCGATTAAGTGGCATATTTACTGTAAGACCCACCAACCGAAAACCCGCAGAAAAATACACAAAAAACAGTAGAAGTAACATAAACATATAGCAATCAATTTCAATGTGTTGCAGAACAAGTTCAGTCACAGCTGAAACTAAAATAAATTTCTTGCTCCTTGCGAACACAGAAACGAAATGTCAAACGCGCACTGAACGTCAAATCCACTGTAGCATAAAGTGGTATTCACGAACCAAAGTTACTATGACCTTCTCGAATTAGGACTTGCACATTGAATGTTTACAATTTCCACGTACTGTTTACAAACACTTGACCTCGAACAATGTAGCTTGAATGCTCGGACATAGAAAAGTCTGTTGTTGACAGAAACGTGTAACAACCAGCAGTACTGTTTACAATAGGAACCCGCCATCTATGCAGTTATGGTCCACGTAGCAAATGCCTAGATGTTAACTTCAGTACTTGTCTTGTCGTGGTTTATGTAGCATTATAATATAAATGCCCGCACTGTTTATCTGGGTCAACCGTTGATGACCTATTTCTGTCCTGTTGTAGCCAAAACTTGCAAGTGTAGAATTAGCGCTGTGTGTTACGGCTGTCCCGTGTGTAGCTTAGACCCACAGATCAGAAGTGTAATGTGTACTTGTCCTTCCTGTAACTTTCTCGACAAAACTGGAGACATCATATATGTAACGGCCAACCAGGAATGTAAATTTCTGGATCCATTAATGTCAACAATAATGTCAAATGCTCGCTTTGTTCTTTTTAAACCCACAGATCTGGTCCATCAGAAATGTAAGTTTCTAGGCCACATTGGCGACAAGAAATGTATCTTAAGAGCCCACGTAACTGGTCCACCAGAAATGTAACTGTCTTTTTCTCTTGTTGAGGTGATCACTGGCCCAAGACAGTATACTTGTTGTTAGATGTGTAGTGCGAGCGTATGATGAACTGAGTGTGGGTGCGAATGAAGGCGCGAATGTGTTTAGGCTCGTATATATGAAGACCCTGCAACCCATACTCTCACATGCAGTAGTCAAGGATGCTTGGACACTGCAGGCATGTTTCAAGACATTTATTGACGAGAACACACATAGTATCAACAGGAACAGTCAGTGTAACAAGGTCATGCTGACCGGAAATCGATAGGTATACATTTGGCATTCAAAAAGGTAAACATCGGAATAGACGTGCATGGTCAATAGCAAAGTTCTTCAATAATGACAGTTCGTAGCGTCGCCCTTGGCATCTCTGACTAAACGCGTCAGATGCCTTAGTCACTTTGACACATAGGTGCAACTTGGCATTCCCCGCCAATTGCACATTATCAGGCTGTAGTATAATAGCCGAAAGCACAGGCCTCGTTCTGACGTCGGCTGTGTACTTCTGTTAAATAGGTTATCATCAACCCTGCAGTAATGCTTATTGTAGACATAAATCCCGCCAATCTGCGGTTCCCACAATATATCTTCGTCACTGGATTTCTGGACAATATAAAGACTAACAGTCTTGGATGGCTACCTCGAGCACAAATATATAAGTTCTGAAATATATAGGATCGGTGAGCTGCAGTTCACACTAAGTAATCCTTTTACATGTTCTGCCACCGAAAAGCGTAATAATGCATAAAGGTCGGTATTACCTGGAAAATGAATCCTCAGAACATAACAAGGAATTCTGTCGTCATCCCGACGCACAGAGATTCACTGGGGAAAACTGCCATAGCAGTTACTTCGAAGATTCTCCCCGAAAAACAATGGACTCTTGGTCCCTTCAGAAAAACAGGACCTTCTCGGCTTGCCGGAAGTATAACTCTCTCCCGCTTAAAAAACCTTCCCATAGGCCTACGCCCGAACTGTCAACCTTTAACCCTAAAGGTCAAAACACAATGAATGAATAAACAAGGGAAGACAACCCCTAATCAACCTGACATCGCAGGTAAAGACACAATTATACTTATGATAAAACATAGGCAAATAACTTGACAGATGACTCCGTCGAAAATGACAGCAACAATGGTACAGTTAGTTAGTAAGGTATTTAATGAGGACTTGAGCCTATACGATAGATAGGACACACATTGAGCGAATTGTACAGTTAGTTAGTAAGGTATTTAATGAAGACTTGAGCCTATACGAGGGATAGGACACACATTGAGCGGATGGTACAGTTAGTTAGTAAGGTATTTAATGAGGACTTGAGCCTATACGACAGATAGGACACACATTGATCGGATGGTACAGTTAGTTAGTAAGGTATTTAATGAGGACTTGAGCCTATACGATAGATAGGACACACATTGAGCGAATTGTACAGTTAGTTAGTAAGGTATTTAATGAAGACTTGAGCCTATACGATAGATAGGACACACGTTGAGCGGATGGTACAGTTAGTTAGTAAGGTATTTAATGAAGACTTGAGCCTATACGACAGATAGGACACGCATTGATGAAACATGTTGATAGCAATGCAAGGAAGTCTTTGTTCTGGAATCCTCAGAGAAAGAGAGGCAGAGATTGACCAAAAGAACACGTGGAGATGAGAACTGGAGACGGAAGTGAAAATGATGAGGAAACCTTGAAAAGAACTTGAGATGATGGCGCGTGGCAGGAGGACTTGGTATCAGTGGAGTACTAAGGGAGGTGCAAGGGGGCGGTCCGCCCCGGGTGACAGCCAGGAAGGGGGTGCCATCGTACACTATTATGATCGTACTTATTGTAAAAAATATTCTTGCAAGTGTGTTTCTTTATGATCGGGGTGTGCCAAAGGTAGAATCCGCCCCGGGTGCCATCTATTTTAGGGACGCCTCTGCCTGGTATGTTTTTGTTGAAAGCTTATGCTCCTTAGGGAGCTAAAGGGTATTGATTGATTGATTGATTGATTGATTGATCGATTGATTGATTGATGTCTCTGGAAGAGTAGCGAATGCATGCATTTACATCTAGCATGTTTTTATTCTCAAGTTTTTAAAAACAAAAATAAAACTGTTGCCTCGTTTTGGCGAGGCGCGTCCCGTTCAACCTATTCGGTTATATTAGGGCGCATGTCCAAATATAAAAGACTTTTAGGTCTAATTGTGATTTTTCTCGATTTTACTTTATGTTTAAGTACGACTAATTTAGCCGATTTACAATCTTCCTCCCTCTCGTCATAACCTCAATAGACCACCTTGACCCCAGCTCAACAAGTTGTCTGTCCGTAGCCGCTGAAGGGGACTTTAAATAGTTAGTTTTACAACGGTTATAAATAAAACTTTCTTTATTTGATACTCTTCCACGTTTGCTGTTATTAATATTATTACAAGGCCCTTCTGTTTATGTTTTTTAATCATTGTGTTTTCAAAATGCTGTAACATGTTGCCACATAACGAAACAAAATCTGCAATCTCTTTCAAATTATTATTCAAGTAACATTGATCGGGCCATGAGGCAATATTGGTATCAATAATCCACATGGGGACTTAATTATTTGTTAACTCCGGGGGGCAGAGAAAAAATAAACGGTACAGAAAACACATGTTGTTGAAAGTACATTGATATGTATTATAAATATTTTTTAGCACGAAGTAATCAAGCTGTTATGTATGAATACATCGAAACGATGGCTTTCTGTTCGTGAGATTAATAATAATAACCCAGCTGTTGAAACTAAGCCTAAAGTTTGTAGGCTTATTTTTTAAAAGCCTTCGTGTAGCGTCTCGAAGTCTCTGAGGCGATAAGGAATGAATATGCCTACTGCTACCCCATGCAGGTTGTAAGAGGCGACTACTGGCATTCTTGTCATGAAAATAAGATTTAAACCACTATGCGGGGGCACATAAATGTTTAGGTGCAGGCTAAGGGAATCACCTGTAGTGGTGGTTACATGCTCCATAGGTAGCGAAAAGGGGGATGGTGTTGTTTTTAAAATGAAACTTCTGTAGTGATTTTGAGGTTTTCAAGGACTCATGGTGATTAGTTTCATTTCTGTGTTTCTTTGAATCTTTTCACCAGAAACGTTTTTACATATTTATTTATTATTCGTTTGCTGTCGTTTTTAAGTGTCGTGCTCCGTGATAAACACCTGTGTGGCCGTTTTACGCACACTTGTCGTTTTTTAAATTGGTTATCCTCTGAAAGTGTTCGTTATACTAATGTGTTATAATTTACCTTTATACTAATGTGTTATAATTTACATTTATAATGTGTTATAATTTACATTTATACTAATGTGTTATAATTTATATTTATACTAATGTTTCATAATTTACATTTATACTAACGTGTTATAATTTACATTTATACTACCGTGTTATAATCTACATTTATACTAGTGTGTTATAATTTACACTTACACTAATGTCTATGTTCTTGAGTTGCGAAGGCAGGCAGCGAGTAAGGGAACCGATCGCCCCCATCTCGTAAATCTCAGACCATTGACAGATCCAAGGGGGTGGCGACAGGCGATCGCCCCTACCTTGGAGCTTTGGAAACCTTTATTTCATATCAACATCCAGTATTTTTACCCCCAGTTAGTACTTAAATGTAAGTTATCGTTAGATCGGACAATGAACGAATAAAAACATGCCTGGTACTGGACAACTGTAAGTACCATAAAGGTTACTAACGTTGATTGCATGTAATTCTACCTGGCGGGACAATGGAAGACAGTAATCGCCATACAACAATGAGACAAAAGACGGCGACGGGCAGACGATACAAAGGGACTTCACCCGAGCCGCAAAAACAGAAGACTTTGTGACAAGAGGCAGATAATTTCTGTATGGAATGGTCAATCCCACATTTTTTTTAAATGTTATACTATAATATAAAATATGTATGATTTTTTTTTTCAAATCTGGTATCTTTGTAGTTGTATCTTACTTTTATGTAATTATGTTATAAATAGTTATATATATTTTTATAAATAAAAATAAACATTTTTTTAGCTACTGTATAGTAAAACTATCAAGTTGTCACATTTTTTTCAAAATTCGTTATTTTGTTTTTTAATTGTCTAAAAATATGTGTAAATAATGAGCGGGGGGAGGTGGAATCTTATCATTCTGATGTATTACCCCTCCCTTGGATAATTCCTAGATCCGCCAATGTCTCAGACCTAGTATAGTTAAGTCTTTAACACTTCATTCCTCATTAGCAGTATCTGCTATGGGACAACCTATACCTTTTTATTAATAATGTTCTAGTCTTCAGTAGTGTAGCGGCTAACACCCCTAAATTTCACCGCTGGAGACCGCAGTTCGCCACCAACAATGGGCCAACTGTGACAGAAACAGCAGTGTACGCTTGTAATAATAAATAAACGAAAGTATCAGATCTTCTCATTACCTCGTAACTGAAACAAGTGAAAAGCCAGTTTAGTAGACATAAACACTCACATTACGGCCCAAACGCCCCGAGTATCTCACACGGTTCTCTGTGTAGACAAAGAGCGGATAGGTTTACAGCACCCACACACAACTCGTGAGACGCGAGTAATAGGTGTACTGCACCCACACACACACACACACAACTCGTGAGACGCGAGTAATAGGTGTACTGCACCCACACACACACACACAACTCGTGAGACGCGAGTAATAGGTTACCACCCCCCCCCCCCCCCCCACACACCACACACAACTCGTGAGACGCGACCCCCCACCCACCCCCCCACCCACCCCCACACACACACACACACAACCCCGTGTGAGACGCGAGTAATAGGTGTACTGCACCCACCACCCCACACAACTCGTGAGACGCGAGTACCCCCCCATAGGTGTACCACACCCACACACACACACCACACCCCCCCCCGTGACAACCCGAGTAATAGGTGTACTGCCCCCCCCACACACACCACCCAACCGTGAGACGCGAGTAATACCCCCCCCCCCCCCCCCCCACACACACCCAACCCCTGAGACGCGAGTAATAGGTGTACTGCACCCACACACACACACACACACACACACAACTCGTGAGACGCGAGTAATAGGTGTATACACACACACACACACAACTCGTGAGACGCGAGTAATAGGTGTACTGCACCCACACACACACACACACACAACTCGTGAGACGCGAGTAATAGGTGTACTGCACCCACACACACACACAACTCGTGAGACGCGAGTAATAGGTGTACCCCCCCCCCCCACACCCACACACCACACACAACCCGTGAAACGCCCCCCCCCCCCCCCCCCACCCCCCACACACACACACAACTCGTGAGACGCGAGTAATAGGTGTACTGCACCCACACACACACACACAACTCGTGAGACGCGAGTAATAGGTGTACTGCACCCACACACACACACACACACAACTCGTGAGACGCGAGTAATAGGTGTACTGCACCCACACACACACACACACACACACACACACACAACTCGTGAGACGCGAGTAATATGAGTTTTTGCTTAGGGCTGGTGTAGTGGTATTGATGGTATTGTATGATGATGATGGTACTACATGTAAATTGTATGAGGCCAGCTGTGAAGGCTCCTGAGATAAAATGTAATTGAGAATTGTCAGAAGGCCTTTCTTGCTACCACTACGACCTCACACTTAATTTTTTTTTTTTTGAATGTAGCTACGTAAAGTGTCTAGGGTAATGATGTGTACTGTGTTGTGATAGTTATAAATATACCCATAGATATTTAACAAGACTAATAAGATTAACAAGTGTTACAATACACTGAACTAACTCACGTGTGTAAAGTTTTTGATATAATTATATTACATTTATTTGTTCTGGATCAAGTTTTATTTTGACCAGAACTTGTTTTAAAAGAAGGATTTAAAATTTATAAAAATTATGCATGGAATGTTACATAATAAATGCAAAAGTGAACATATTTAAGTACTAGAATAGTTAGTTTTATTAAAATGTTCTGGTAGTCAGCTACTAAGGAGGATATTTATTGTCTGTGCTGTTGGGGTGGTCTCATCACACCTGTCTATATTGACTACATAGTGTCCAGAAAATGGTGGGAATTTTTATGGGGTATCTGCAACTTAATGGGGTTGGTGAATATCCAGCAGACCAGAGGCTCACTCATCTGGTATTTGTAGCTCTGGTGCTGAAATCAGGTGGTCCCACCTCTCCGTGCTGGCGGGCAATAATGGTGGTCTCTGTCACAAGGACTGCACAGATACACTTGTGTAAATCACCACCCGAGTAGATACTGCTTCGTTGACGACAGAAACTCGCAGCTCAGATTATGAATAATTAACACAGAAGTGCTAGCAAAACTCAGCTGAGCTGCTGGCTATAGGATGGCGTCCCTAAATTTAACTCACTGTCTTTCATATGGGAAAACACCACACTTTAAAATCTGTGTCTAACACTGAACAATTATTGAAGAATGACCCCAAATGCGCTCTGAGCGCTAATGATATGATTGTCTGTGGCCAATCACTGCCGAGGTTTATTTTTAATTTCAAATTTCCTCACTAAAGTCATTTCAGTCAAGCTTCAGTCACGTATGGATGGTTATCTGTTAGTCTGTCCGTCTCTACTTGTGTTTCTACAAAATTGTGCTCGATTTTTGACCCAACCGTTCTCTCCCCTTCAAATTTTTGTTGTAAAAAGTTATATTTAGACACAGCTACCACCAATGTCCCTTCACTTCTATGCCAAGTAAATTTGAACACTTGTGTCCAAGGTCGTGTTTTTTGTGTGCAAATAACCACACTTTAGATTCAATTCAGTCTGTCGATGATGTGAACTACACTGTCTTTTGTCATTATTTTCAATATTATCTATCCGTCTGTAAAATTAAGACCATATTCGTTCACTGCTCAGAATAGGCCATCTGGCCAGCTAATTTTTATATTCCTAACATTAATATTAAGAAAAATTTACTTTTTTTTTTTTTGTNATTTTTTTTTTCAGACATCTGCGTTCTTCCGCTCAATATCAAATCAAGCGCTTGGTATCGCAAAACGTCCAATTCCGTACCTCGTGTCAATTTGGGGGACTTGAATTTTTTTACTTTCATCCATTTCCCCCCCCCCAATTGCGTCCCTTTAGCCTTTCCAGTCATATTTTTTTTTTCCTTTTGATACTCCGTTCCCCTCCGGTCTAGCAAGTCAATTTTATGGGGATGATGACCCGCGGTCTAGGCGATCATGTACATCAGCAGCCTACGCATTATGTTTTTATCCTTAAATGTTATCCTTGGAGGAATTTTACCGTTGTATCTCTGTCAATTTCACTACACATCTCCCCACCTGAAAACATGCCTATGGCAAGTTCCAAAACCAGCGATACACATAGGTAAAATTACTCCTCCCGTCTGCCATTACTCTAATTTTGATCACAGGGGTGCCGACTGAGGAAATCTGCACCAACATTCAATTTGCCTGGGATATATTGGATACTAAACTGATAAGGTTGAAGCAATAAAGACCACCTCAGCAATCTTGCGTTTTCATGCTTAGCCTGAGACAAGAACACGAGAGGCTGATGATCCGTCTCCACCACAAATGTCCTACCATACAGATAGATTTGAAACTTCTTTATTGCCCAGATTAATGCTAAACATTCTTTTTCGCTTGTGGAGTATCCTTGTTCCGCCTTATTCAATTTGCGGCTTGCATAAGCGACTGGTTTCAGTTCCCCATCAGGTGAAGATGATCTTTGCAACAAAGCCCCTCCAAGTCCTACATTACTTGCATCGGTTCTTAAGACAAAGTCCTGTGTCAAATCAGGCAGTTTGAGAATAGGCTTGCTAGTGAGTTTTTCCTTTAACTCTTGGAACGCTAATTCACATTGTGCAGTCCAAATAATTTTATCTGGAAGTCCCTTGTGAGTCAGATCAGTCAGAGGAGCACAAATGGCGTTAAAATTTTTGATGTATTTCTGATAAAATCCGCATAACGACACGAATGATCGCACGTCCTTTTTGGTTTGCGGCCTAGGTGCTCCCTGCAGTTTTTCCAAGTTCTTAGGATCAGGGGTCATATTACCCTGATATACAGTGTGCCCCAAGAATTCCAACTCTTTGCATCCAATACAACATTTTGTTGGCCTAGCAGTTAAGTTCGCCTCCCGAAGTCTATCAAACAACATCTCCAGAGCTTCAATGTGTTCTTCAAATGTCTCTGTGGCGACGAGTATATCATCCATGAAATTCGTGATACATGGGTTATTCAGGGGGTCCAACAATTTTCGCATCATCCTTGAAAACACACTCGGAGCATTTTTCAGTCCGAATGGTAGCATATTGAATTCATAATGTCCATCCGAAGTGCTAAAAGCCAAATAAGGTCTTACTTCAGGCTTCACTGGGATCTGGTAATAGCCTTTACTAAGATCCACCTTTGAAAAGTATTTTGCCTTGTTCAGTCTGGCAAATAGCTGTTTTGTGTCTGGTAATGGATCCACTTGTCCTTCTGTGACAGCATTCAGTTTCCTGTAATCTATGCACAGTCTGTGTTCCCCAGACGGTTTCCTCAACAAAACGACACTAGAACTAAAAGATGATTCACTGTGCGAAATAATCCCCTCCTTCAATAAATAATCTATTTCTTCCTTTAATGCCTTCTCCTTCGCGAACGGAATAGAATAGGCTCTCATACAGATTGGGTTTGAGTCTACCAGTTTCATGTCATACTGTAGCAAATTTGTATGGCCTGGTTTATCTGTTAATACATCTGTATGTTCCTCCAGAACTTGTTGAACTCTCTCCCTCTGGTTTTTAGTCAGGTGCTTACTGACTTTTACCTGTGCTGCTGTTTCACAAGGATGTAATGGGTATTCATGTGAGGTGAGTGGTTCTTTTTGCATCTGGGTTGCAATAGCCAAGGTCAATAAGGGGGTGCTTTCCTGGAGTGGTCTGTCCAGATACTTCTTTAACAGGTTTACATGATAAACTTTTTCCTTCCCCTTTTTGTCAATTTTATAGTTTGTTCTAGACACCTTCTCTAGAACCGTATATGGACCTTGCCAACCAATTTGTAATTTATTCTGGCTTCCCGGTAGTAGAAGCAGCACCTTCTCTCCGACTGCCAGTTCCCTGTCCTTTGCCTTCCTATTAAAATATGCTGCATGTTTCTTCCTGGCTTGTTTCAAATTATCATTTGCCAGTTTCCATCCAGCTTTCAAACGAGTGGTCAGTTCGTTCACATATTGATAAGATGAGGTAACAGTCTCTTCCGCCTTCTCATCTGTCCAGGTCCTTAATAAAGTTACATCTGGATCTTTAATTTATCATACTTATTTTTCATGGAACTCATCTGGTCCCGTCCATTAGAAGCTTTATAATGAGGACTTTTCTTCCTAGAATCATCACTCACAAATCGACCACTACCAATTTTTCTCTGGGGTTTGTCTCCCCACTTAAGATTGTTTATGAGAGATCTTCGCTCTCTTGTCTGTTCCTCCAGTTTATATAAGTCTGACCGAGGGATTGTCATCCTATCCTGGGTTAAATTTCTTCTTTGTACTCTTCGCATAGCGGCCATGTTAATCCATTCAAGTGAAGACTGGGTGTGAAAAGGGGGCTCCCATTCCACTTTGTCTACCCGTGTATAATTAGTTTTCCTTTCAGGCCTAAAGTTGCCCCGTGGCGGTTCTAGGTCCTGCACATATTTTCCCTTTGTGGGTGTTCCCTCATGAAATACGCCACATGCTTCTACAAAGTTTTCAACATCGACATTTACGTCGGGCCAATAGTATTTTAGAGCAATCTTTTGGCAGATGGTACCGACTTTCTCATGGTCACCATCTTTTCCAACATGTAAGCTCCTTATCAAATTTGCCCTATATCTCTTGGGAAGAACTAACTGTCCGTGACCAGTGGATCTAGTTCCTGTCTTCCTGTATAATAATCTATTCTTCATGAAATATTCCCCCTTGCTCGGAGGTGTGTGGCATTTGGGCAATTTTTTAAAACAGGGCTTGAGTGTCCTATCCTCAGCCTGCGCCTTCCTCATCTCCTCTGGATGAGCGTTTATAGGTTCACCTTCTTCCTCCTTCTTCTGTGACCTGGTCTGCACTGTCGCCATGATCACAGGTTTCTCGGGATTCCCCAAGAAGACGTATCTACACCCCAATATCAGAGGGTAGATTGGTTCATCTATCACTGCTGCTCTGATTTCTCCTTCCACATAGCGAGTTTTCACCGTTATCCTTGCTATGGGAAGTGTCATGAGTGGTATGTCCTTAGTCGCCCCTTGTATTTCCACTGTTTCTGTGGTATACTGACTTGGGTCCACTAGGCTAGACTTCACAACTGAATCATAATCCAAACCTGTATCATAAAGGCACCTTATGGTGACCCCATTACAAATAACATCCTCACAAACTGGGGGGTGATAAGGTTCCTGTTGTCCCTTAGGATTAACCTTTAATCTTTGCGTCCCCGACTTCATTGCAGCAATGTTTGAAGGTTTCCTTCTACAAAATTCGGTGTTATGGTTATCCTTCTTGCACCATTTACACCATCTTTTTCCTTGGTTCAACGGTTTTCTTTCATTGAACTTTTGGTCATTGAACTGTGAGTTTCTGTCGCGATAGTCATTTCTTGGCCGCTCAAAATTTGTCCTACCTTTATTTCCCTGCTCTCTATTATCAAATTTATTAAATTGCTGTGGAGCTTTAAAATTGTCTATGTGCTTCTTTTTAGCACCACTTACCTCTGCCTGGGCTGCCTGATACCTCTCAGCAACATTTAAAATTTCCCCCAACTTCTCTGCACCTTGTTCCATGAGAAATTTTCTCATGTCTGGAGCCATGGACTCTCTCAATTGCTCAATCATGATCATTTCTTTAAGATCTTGGGTCTTCCCCAGAGCCGTCCATTTCTCCAAATAGGTTTCTAGTCTGGCCGAGAATTGGTGGTATGTCTCCCCAGACAACAGTTTGGCATTTCTAAATTTCTTACGATAAAATTCACCATTCTTCTCGTACCTTAATAACAAAGCCTGCTTTAACATGTCATAATTGTCTTGGTCTTCCCTGTTCATTTTGGCAAATACTTCATAAGAAGCACCCCTCAATCCCTGTGATAGCTTTAAACTCCACCTCTCTCTCTCTAACCCATATGTAGTAGCTAATAACTCAAAACGTCCCAGGTACCCCTCTATGTCATCGTCTTTCTCAACAAAATGGTCTAAATGAAACCCCATAGCTGAGTTTGAGGCTCCCATACTGGGCGTAGCATCTGAGGCAAAAGGGCTGGCACCATTTTCAGGGGCCGGGCCTTGTAATTCCAGCTCCCTTAGTCGTAATTCGTGCTCCCTCTGCAACCTTCTATCTTCAGCCTCCCTTTCGGCCTTTTTATCTTCTGCCTCCCTTTGCTGTCGTTTTTCTTCTGCCTCCCTTTCGGCAGTCAGCCTTTTTTTCTTCTGCCTCAATCTGCAGCCTCTTAATTTCTCTATCAGCCTCAATTTGTAACCTCTTCTCTTCAGCTACCTTTCTATCTTCCCTTTCAATATATTTATCACATTCAGTCGTTACGTATTGAATTAAAATTTGACCATCCATCCCCATCTCCTTCGCAGTGAGCACAGCAGCTGATCTAAACTTTGCTAGCTCAGCCATACTTTTCAGACAATATAATAATATACAAGCTAAGTACTTCTTATGACTATAATCTAACTAATTCTAACTAACCAGTTAACTAATTAATTATTACTGGCTGTGAAGATTCACCAACTTTTATCTGCAGGGACACTTTTACTTTTAAAGGAAATTTTACAATTTATTTCCCTACTTTTATTTCTCCCACCAGGAGATCTTAATATTACTGTTGGGCTAATTATCCCTGGACAAGACCCCAATATATGTAGTGGTATTGATGGTATTGTATGATGATGATGGTACTACATGTAAATTGTATGAGGCCAGCTGTGAAGGCTCCTGAGATAAAATGTAATTGAGAATTGTCAGAAGGCCTTTCTTGCTACCACTACGACCTCACACTTAATTTTTTTTTTTTTTTGAATGTAGCTACGTAAAGTGTCTAGGGTAATGATGTGTACTGTGGTGTGATAGTTATAAATATACCCATAGATATTTAACAAGACTAATAAGATTAACAAGTGTTACAATACACTGAACTAACTCACGTGTGTAAAGTTTTTGATATAATTATATTACATTTATTTGTTCTGGATCAAGTTTTATTTTGACCAGAACTTGTTTTAAAAGAAGGATTTAAAATTTATAAAAATTATGCATGGAATGTTACATAATAAATGCAAAAGTGAACATATTTAAGTACTAGAATAGTTAGTTTTATTAAAATGTTCTGGTAGTCAGCTACTAAGGAGGATATTTATTGTCTGTGCTGTTGGGGTGGTCTCATCACACCTGTCTATATTGACTACATAGTGTCCAGAAAATGGTGGGAATTTTTATGGGGTATCTGCAACTTAATGGGGTTGGTGAATATCCAGCAGACCAGAGGCTCACTCATCTGGTATTTGTAGCTCTGGTGCTGAAATCAGGTGGTCCCACCTCTCCGTGCTGGCGGGCAATAATGGTGGTCTCTGTCACAAGGACTGCACAGATACACTTGTGTAAATCACCACCCGAGTAGATACTGCTTCGTTGACGACAGAAACTCGCAGCTCAGATTATGAATAATTAACACAGAAGTGCTAGCAAAACTCAGCTGAGCTGCTGGCTATAGGATGGCGTCCCTAAATTTAACTCACTGTCTTTCATATGGGAAAACACCACACTTTAAAATCTGTGTCTAACACTGAACAATTATTGAAGAATGACCCCAAATGCGCTCTGAGCGCTAATGATATGATTGTCTGTGGCCAATCACTGCCGAGGTTTATTTTTAATTTCAAATTTCCTCACTAAAGTCATTTCAGTCAAGCTTCAGTCACGTATGGATGGTTATCTGTTAGTCTGTCCGTCTCTACTTGTGTTTCTACAAAATTGTGCTCGATTTTTGACCCAACCGTTCTCTCCCCTTCAAATTTTTGTTGTAAAAAGTTATATTTAGACACAGCTACCACCAATGTCCCTTCACTTCTATGCCAAGTAAATTTGAACACTTGTGTCCAAGGTCGTGTTTTTGTGTGCAAATAACCACACGTTTAGATTCAATTCAGTCTGTCGATGATGTGAACTACACTGTCTTTTGTCATTATTTTCAATATTATCTATCCGTCTGTAAAATTAAGACCATATTCGTTCACTGCTCAGAATAGGCCATCTGGCCAGCTAATTTTTTATATTCCTAACATTAATATTAAGAAAAATTTACTTTTTAATTTTTTTTTTGTAATTTTTTTCAGACATCTGCGTTCTTCCGCTCAAATTCAAATCAAGCGCTTGGTATCGCAAAACGTCCAATTCCGTACCTCGTGTCAATTTGGGGGACTTGAATTTTTTTTACTTTCATCCCTTTCCCCCCCCCCCCCCCAATTGCGTCTCTTTAGCCTTTCCAGTCATATTTTTTTTTTCCTTTTGATACTCCGTTCCCCTCCGGTCTAGCAAGTCAATTTTATGGGGATGATGACCCGCGGTCTAGGCGATCATGTACATCAGCAGCCTACGCATTATGTTTTTATCCTTAAATGTTATCCTTGGAGGAATTTTACCGTTGTATCTCTGTCAATTTCACTACAGCTGGCAACTTCGTTATGCACAAAAATGGATATTTAAACTCTTATAGCAAGGTCACAAGAATATTTAGTACATGCTTCCTGCTAGAGGCCCCGGCCGACTGTAGTGGTGGCTGTATGAGGCGGTAATAGGCGAATGATGATGACAATGACGATGACAGTGATGATGACAGTGATGACGACATTGATGATGACAATGATGACGATATTGATGATGACAATGATGATGACAATGATGATGACAATGATGATGACAATGATGATGACAATGATGATGACAATGATGAATGCTCCGAGAAATTGACACAAAAAAGGCCATGATAAAGCCTAACTGCAGCATTCTGAAAGAAGTTAATTAGATCAAACTATTTCGAGAACAGACCTTGTGTTAAAATACTATTTTTAAAATCATGGTTATTTTGAGAAATGAACTTATTGAGGACAGAATATTTTGAAAACATAATATTTTGAGAACATATGTTTAAAAGAAAATATTTTGAGAACATATCTTTAAAAGAAAATATTTTGAGAAGATAGTATTTTGAGAAGATAGTATTGTGAGAACATTGTATTTTGAGAACACAGTATTTTGAGAACAGAGTGTTTTGAGAACAGAGTATTTTGAGAACAGAGTATTTTGAGAACAGAGTGTTTTGAGAACAGAGTATTTTGAGAACAGAGTATTTTGAGAACAGAGTATTTTGAGAACAGAGTATTTTGAGAACAGAGTGTTTTGAGAACAGAGTATTTTGAGAACAGAGTATTTTGAGAACATAGTATTTTGAGAACATAGTATTTTGAGAACAGAGTGTTTTGAGAACATAGTATTTTGAGAACATAGTATTTTGAGAAAAGAGTATATTGAGAACGTAGTATTTTGAGAACATAATATTTTGAGAACATAGTATTTTGAGAACATAGTATTTTGAGAACAGAGTATTTTCTTCTTCTTCTTCGTACACTCTCAGACGTCCACTTGAATGTTCTCAAAGAAAGCAGTAGTCAGTTTGAGGCTATTTGAATCCCCGTAAAGCTTTTCCACGAAAGGAGCTGGCGTCGGCCATATGCACTTTCTCTGTACCACATATAAGGGGCAACTTTGAAGCAGATGTTCAGCAGTCATTTTATCAGTGCCACAGTTACACTGATCGGAGAGTATTTTGAGAACAGAGTATTTTGAGAACATAGTATTTTGAGAACAGAGTATTTTGAGAACAGAGTATTTTGAGAACATAGTATTTTGAGAACATAGTATTTTGAGAACAGAGTATTTTGAGAACAGAGTATTTTGAGAACCGAGTGTTTTGAGAACAGAGTATTATTTTCTTCTTCTTCCTCGTTCTTCCTGAAAAGGACGTTGGTTGCGTTATGTCTGTTTACAGCGGAGCTGCGATATCTGCGCCTTTTGGCCGGCACATCCGACTTCAGCACGGCATTTTTGGGGACCGGGTTTGCCTTCCCTCTTCGATCCCTACTCTCTCAGCCAGACTGCAGTGAAGCAGCCTGTTTCCAGGACCACCACGTGGAGGTGGAGTAGGGTCTTGGCCAGCTCTGGTTCGCTGACCCTGACGCAAGAAGTCAAGCTATGAGTCGCTGACTGCATTCTCTATTGCTGCGTCTTTGGGTCCCTAACAGAGTATTTTGAGAACAGAGTATTTTGAGAACATAGTATTTTGAGAACAGAGTATTTTTAGAACATAGTATTTTGAGAACATAGTATTTTGAGAACAGAGTATTTTTAGAACAGAGTATTTTGAGAACAGAGTATTTTGAGAACATAGTATTTTGAGAACATAGTATTTTGAGAACAGAGTATTTTGAGAACAGAGTGTTTTGAGAATAGAGTATTTTGAGAACAGAGTATTTTGAGAACATAGTATTTTGAGAACAGAGTATCTTGAGAACAGCATATTCTGAGAACATAGTATTTTGAGAACATAATATTCTGAGAACAGAGTATTCTGAGAACAAGATACCGTGAGACCATATTATTTTGAGAACAGAATATCTTGAAGAACCTACAGTACAGTCAAAAATGTTATGACCAATAAATGACGAATAAAAATATATAGCGAAAAGCCCCAACCCACAAATAAAAACAATAATAAAAAAACCAACCTGAATAAGTGAAATAATGATATCTAATAGACTGAGATGGCTGGCACACCAACAAGGAATAGAATTTAAATGAAACATCATCATCAGCTTTGATTGGCATACAGTCCCTGGAGAATTAAAAGGTAAAAGGCAGGTATAGGAGTCCCATAGTAGATACTGCCGTAGAGAAGTGAAATGTTAGCGACTTTACTATATTAGGTCGAGCTATCTTTTAATGCGGTGCAGTAACCAGTTCTTTTCCTTGCCACCTTTGCCTTCCCTAACTCAAGAGCAGAGTCAAGTACCTAATTACAGCTGGGTAGACCGGAGCGTGACGCGACCAGGTTTCAATCTCGGACCATGGTGACTATACCACGAGAGGAAAGCGCTCTAACAGATTAGCCAACTGGACATTTTTACAACTGCGTTAAGGAACAATAAATTTAGGAATGAAACAACCTCTCAGTTCCTTTATAAAAACCAGCCGTCAATTCAACAAGTGAAAGTATAGTGGATTCCTTCCATTTTCTAAGATGTAAAGAAATGAAAAAAGTTGGTAGATTTGCCGTAGAAGGAAACAGTAAAATTTACAGTGACGTCAGAACAACACATGAAGGGATAAAGGCAATAATAAAAAGTAGCTTCCTAGGAAAATGGCAAAGAGAACACCCAACATTAGACATGTAAGAAATGTTTTATTCCTGAAATAAATATTAGACAAACATAAAGGTATGTTTTCAGGCACTCGACAGAAATAAAGAAGTAGAAAACTAGACAACAGAAAAACAACAGACGTGAGTGGCTTACCCAGGAGTCTAACCCAGGACCTTCCGTTGCTGAGAAGACATCTGGCGACTATTTTTCAAGCTAAGAAAAAGCAACTGCAGATTTAAATACAATCTGTTTAACAAATGAAAAAATGCAGCAGACAGATATGTATCCATGTGGGGAAGACAAGGATAGAACACATCCTTGAGGAAAGTCCGCACTTGGAGCAAATTTGCAGCTTAACCTTCACTAACCGCTCTGATGGGGAAAAACTACGGCAGTGAGAAAAGCCAGAGGCAGACTACCAACTTAGAGAGAGAGAGAGAGAGAGAGAGAGAGAGAGAGAGAGAGAGAGAGAGAGAGAGAGAGAAAGAGAGAGATCTAGATGTGGTTATATAAAGGACGATTGAAGAAGAAAATGTAATATCAAGAAACCATGATTTAAACAAATTCGAATTCAGTGTTGCCAACGCAAATATCTCTTTTTTTTTTTTTTTTTTGTGCAATTACTTCGAAAACAAGACCATGGCGATGGATAGGACCAGCATAGAGAAAATTATTAGCATAACAAGGCAGTCTTTTTCTGGAATCATCAGTGTAAAAGAGATAAAAGAAGATCGAAAAAATACATGAAGAAGAGAACTGGTAATAGAAATGATCCAGATAAAGAAGACACGGACAGACCTTGAGCGGACAGCACAGGACATGAGAAGTTGGCAGGAATTTGTTAATACCTATGCTTCTTAGGGAGTTGAAAAGTAATTATAACTTCGAAAACACGTAAGCCAGAATTTGTGAATCTGTGTCAAACATGACAATAATTATTTGTACCAGGTGGCTCTCAACTCGTGCTATTAGACCATCTATTTCTGCCACAATTGGTTATTATGAGCTGGTTAACTGCATTTCCTGTACGAGATCAACATCAAACCAATTACTTTCTGGCTGAATAAAACACTGATTGGCTAACATCCGTAGTGTTCCAATTCGTTGATTGGCTAGCATCCGTGAAGTTCCAATACATTGATTGGCTAGCATCCTTGATGTTCCAATCCATTGATTGGCTAGAATTCTTTATATTCTTTAATTATCCATTTGTTACCGATTAAATCCCCGTGGAGCATATTCTTTTGTTCCAGATTTTATCTTCTCTTCTTTATCCCTTTTTTATCTCTTTTTGTTCCATGCAGGTTTTAATTTTTACTCAGATACTACAATTAATGAATATTTTCTTTATCTCACATATGATGTTTTCAAAGATACAGTAAACATATATTTACTAGTGTAAAAGCCTGTCATAAGACGGGAATTAAATTCAAAAGCACCAATACCTAACGGCAATTTTAGTTATTCAAAAGTATTTTAAAAAACTACTGTGCATCACCACAGTACACGAACTACGTAGCAGCAGCGAGGATCCCAATGTGTGTATACGGGATCACACATTCTATAAATATATTTTTGTGCACACCGTCATTTGCGCATTGTTCTTTGGTAAGTGTTACTATTTTCTGGAGAGCACATATAAGGGAAACAATACAATTAATGTCTAACTTTCAACCAAAGTTGCATCCCTTAGCGTTACGCACTGACAGAAAAAGCTGGGATTTTATATATCGGATGAGGAAATATATCGTTATATGACATCGTTGTAAACTGGCTGAATGTAGTTCATCGGGGGAAAAGGAAGGGGGGGGGTCTCCTCTCAAGAGACTAAGACAGAATAGAACTACTGCAGCATTAGGCATGTCGTAAGGGGTGACTCAGCAGAGTTTGGGCATGAGGCTC
This sequence comes from Oreohelix idahoensis, assembly GCA_024509875.1. Lineage (NCBI taxonomy): Eukaryota > Metazoa > Mollusca > Gastropoda > Stylommatophora > Oreohelicidae > Oreohelix > Oreohelix idahoensis. The sequence continues at coordinate 21,512 of JAMPIV010012477.1, forward strand.
ATCATATATAACAATTTGCTACAGAAATCAACGCTGCAAGACCGTAAGAATACTTGATGCAGTGCCCGGCTGAGGTAGTCGATCCATGATCAGTAATGAGCGCAACTGAAAGTGGTGACTATGTTGAAACTGGCTGAAGTAATGTAAGGCTTAAATAAAAGACCTGCTTTTCACTTATATCATGCAGACGGGGTGAAGGTTGCACTTACCACTATACTATCGAAGCTGTGCATCGTTTTGAAATATGAAAAAAAAAACTCTATAGAGATAGAAATAGCTTCAAGCTGACCACTTCCTTATTTGATCATATTCAGGTTGGCGTCTGAGGGTGTGCGAAGAAGAGTGTACGTAGAAGATAAACGAAGAGCAAAAAATTCAACAACTAAGACGTTACAAACTTTCATAAACGCATGTTTGCTTAGAATAAATTGAAATGGCACGTCAAGGCTTTTAGTGTGGAACTGATGACAAGAACCAGGAAAGTGCCAGTGCAAAAATAGATAAGAAGACAAACATGACGATAAATTGGATATATCTTGAGGAAACTTGTTGATTGCATTATCAGGTAGTCCATGTTTTAGGATTCCCTAAGGCAAGAGATGCAGTGGCACACAGAAAAACACACGCAGAAGATTACTGGAGACAGAAACGGAAATAATGAGACAGACATTGAAAACCTTGAGCTGACAGCACGCGCCAGGATGACTTGGCATATGTTAGTGAAGGCTTATGCTTTTTTAGAAAGCTGGAGAATTATAAATATATGAAAAAAAGTTCAAATACCAGAAAATATGATTGTAACCGAAGCAGACGTACCAATGTATGTTGAGAGAGTAATGTGCTATATCCTGGCGCGTCATACCATTCTTGGAGTATTCTTGGAGGAGTCCGACTTATACCTTATCCAGGCGCGTCATACCATTCTTGGAGGAGTCAGACTTATACCTTATCCAGTCGCGTCAAACAATTCTTGGAGTAGTCAGACTTATACCTTATCTGGCGCGTCATTCCATTCTTGGAGTAGTCAGACTTATACTTTATCCAGGTGCGTCATACCATTCTTGGGGTAGTCAGATTTATACCTTATCGTGGCGCGTCATACCTTTCTTGGGGTAGAAACACTTATACCTTGTCCAGGCGCGTCATATCTTTCATGGAGTAGACAGACTTTTATCATATACTGGCGCGTGGTGCATAAAACCATTCTTGGAGTAGTCCGACATACCATTTCTTGGCGCGTGGCGCATAATACCATTCATGGGGTAGTCAGACTTATACCATATCCTGGCGCTTGGCGGATAATACCATTCTTGGAGTAGTCAAACCTATACCTTATCCTGGGGCGCAATAACCCTATTGGAGAAGTAAGAGTTATACAGCATCGTGGCACGTCATAACCCTCTTGGAGAAGTAAGAATTAAGTCCATTTCTCTAATGCTTCACATTCACCATTTCTGTACTCATTCAACAAAGAAGTAAGCACACCAACAAACACACATATTGGCGTATCTGTATTTCAATTGCTGTTCTGAGAAATGAGTGCAGAATTGGAAAAATCTGCTGATCCGAATAATTTAGTTGAAGCCCGGATTTGATCGCATTATTCAAGACAATTGTGAGACGGGGAATACATGAAGTAAGAGTGCCCGGATGACTCGCTTCAAACCCACATGGTATTAAGCCAATTTTTCTGTTCTTTCGAGTATCAAAAGGAATACTGGATTTTATTTCTCCGAGTTGCTTTCTGCCCATTGCGTTCTATCTCTGTGCCCTGAGAACAAGTATGTTCCGCCATTATCGTTTGCGAATGACAGAATAAGTTTAACCAAACAATTTCTGGCATTCTTTTTTCAGTTGATAAACCAATTATTATTCATCATTGTCATGTTCGTTCCCTGTGAAGCATGAAGACACTTTTACAACTTTACTACATTATTCAGCATTGTCAGTAAACAACATTGAAAAAAGTCATAGATTAAAACATCAATATCATAATCATTTCTCTTTTCCATCCGTATAGAACATAGAGCCATCAACTCTCAGATGGTGCTCCCTTACAGGAAGCTTGCACAAAACATTCACCTGTTCTTACAGTGATGTTTTCTGTAGCAATCTGTTTGACATGATGAAGTTGCCAGCCTCCATGCACAAACTCATATTAGTCCAACTGTACGACACAACTGAAGAAGCAGTAAATAAAATTCTTCCTTTGTCTCTTAAGAGACCCACGAGAGCTATTGGGGAGGGAAGGGGGGGGGGGGGGCTAACAAGTTATACATTATTATTTTGTTTTTGGAATTTGTCTTCTCATTATTTCGTGGCTATGGTGTGATTAAAGAAGAGGGAAAAAAAACTCTAATACCGGGGCCCAGGTGTTTATCAGTGGAATAGGACTGGTAAAAGCTAAACTCAACAACATGAGATAGATGCTAACTTTAAAAAAAAAAATAGCTCACAAGTTAAACTTGAGGTTCTTTAAGGGATATATATATATATCCAGAGCAACTCTGGGAAGGTTAAGGCGGCCGGCGTGATGCTGACCACATCATCCCTAGTGTGCCGACGGTCAAGAAAATATGGGCCTAACACCATATTCCCAATTTGCCTCAATAGGGCGTGTAACGTGATTCTTTACCTTTACCTTGTATATATATATTCTTCATTACTGTATGGTTTAGAAACATAGACAATGAACAAGCAGTTAGAAAAAAGATTGATGCCCTCGAGGTGTAGCAATACAGAAGAATGGAGCGCATCTCACGGAAAGAGAAGAAAACAAAATAAAGAGACACTAGAAAAGTTACGAATGGAAATAGAAATAATAAATGAGATCAGAGTTAGACAGGTATCACATTTATGTCGTATACAAATACGTAATACCTTACTGAAAACCAAAATAGAATGAAAAGTTGAAGGTAAACGTGCAAGAGGAAGATAGCGCTATAAGTGGGAAGGTAACATCAAGAGATGGACAGGAAAGAGTCTATCAGAGTGCACCATCAAGACGAGAGACAGGAAAGAGTCTATCAGAGCGCACCATCAAGACGAGAGACAGGGAAGAGTCTATCAGAGTGCACCATCAAGACGAGAGACAGGAAAGAGTCTATCAGAGTGCACCATCAAGACGAGAGACAGGAAAGAGTCTATCAGAGCGCACCATCAAGACGAGAGACAGGAAAGAGTCTATCAGAGTGCACCATCAAGACGAGAGACAGGGAAGAGTCTATCAGAATGCACCATCAAGACGAGAGACAGGAAAGAGTCTATCAGAGTGCACCATCAAGACGAGAGACAGGGAAGAGTCTATCAGAATGCACCATCAAGACGAGAGACAGAAGACGTTGGAGATCTATTACAGCCGACCATCGTTGTGGAGATAACACCTGATGATGATTAAAATTCGTGACATCGAGGCTATCTGCTTAAAAACAAATACATGTGCCTTTAATGAGAACCTATAGATGATGTGGATGCTATTTTCTTTAACTTGCACGCTGAAACATGTATTGTATATACCAACAATTCTATTTTATATCCATCGGTGTATACTGTTCAGCTGTCGTTAGTTATTTGTTTGTCCTTTGTAATTCTTGGCTATGTTCTTCATATAGGATTGGTTGCTGCCTTTTTATTAATTGCCTGTGCAAGATGATAGTCGAAATGTGGTCTCTTGTGGAGGTATTAGTGATGTGTTTGTACTACTAAAGTTTATTGCACTAATAATATCCTGATGTGTGTCTAATACCTCTTACAATTTTGTCCCACTGGGTATGTCTGATAGCCTCTGTAGAGGCGTTCAACACCGCTGGATGATTGTTCGCAAGGGATGTGTAAATGGGATGATTTTTATCTATTAGTACTTTGGTAAAGTCATGAAGTCAGGGGTTCTTTATTTTTCTCAAATTTAGAGGTATTATTTCTAATGCTACTTCTAATGGTTCTATCGATGTTCAGCTTCTTGTTCCTGCAATTGTACATGTGTCCAGTTCTGAACTCTACTTGGATAGTCCATTTTATTTCTGACACATGATCATTGGAACGTAAACATTGCCTTGATATTTGCTTCTCATTCATTACTTTTTAAATATCTCACCATGTTTGTGAGTCTCCCGCTACTCTTCATCACATTTCTCAATTTTTATGACTGCCTGCACCAAATTATTCACATGCTTTTACGGAGGTGGTTTGTGTAGTAACTTGTGATACACGATGAACTTGCCAACCCCATGTATAACCAACCGTTTATTAGTCGCCTTGTACGACATGCCTTACGGAGTAGTAGTCCGATTCTTTGTTTGTCTCCTCAAGGATCCTCAGAGAACTATATTGCATGATCACGGGGGGAAGGAGGCGTGGGGGTAGACAAAAACCACTTATGTGAGGGGGTGAGAAGATAAAAAGTAAGTAATGGAGGGAATTGTCGTCAACCTCGTGAGGAATAGCACATGATGATGGATGTTAAAACGTATCATTATTAATAACTTCTTCCACAAATATCTTTTACATTCCTGATTAATACTAGGGGAAGAATCGGAGACAGACATATTCGATACATGTGACAGATTCGACTCTGCCCTCTTTAAAGATATTTCCTTTCACGGAAGTCTCCAAGAGTAGACAACGACAACTGTCCACCGGGCTAAATTCATTATGAATATCTAACGTGAAAAGACCTGAAGATATTCACACAGCTGTCGCCATGAAAATCTATCCATTGGTTCCTCGCGGAGTATTAGGGATAAAGCTGCTGCTGGCAGGCGAAGTATATTTGTAGACCTTATTTTCAAATTCCATCATTGAGGTTGCGAATGCTTATTGCTTTATCTTTGATGGTTATTCTCTAATTCTGTTCGGCTTCCATACTGTTTGGCTTCTCTGTGGGAGCATATTTAGAGCATATCTGGTAAAACTGGCTATCTTATTTAGATATGTTACGCTCATTTTTCACTTTATCTCTTTAATCTGAATATGGTTTCAATCAATCAATCAATCAATAAATCCATTAGTCAATCAATCAATCAATCAGTTAATCAATCAATCAATCATTCAATACCCTTTAGCCCCTCAAAGATCATAGGTCTTCAATAATCGCATGTCACGTGTCTTCAGCTCAAGTTCTGTCCGTGCTTTCCTCATCATTTTCATTTCTGTGTCCAGTTCTCTTCTCCGTGCATTTTTCTGTAGCTCTCTCCTCCTCTTACCCCAGGAATTCCAGATGAAGGACTGTCTTGTAAGTGTATCAACAGATTTCCCCTGTCTAAGTCCTATGCATCGCCAGCGTCCTCTTCACATCTCTTGTTCCACTGGTACTTTTCTGGTTCGTGTCATGAGTTCCACATTGGTGACCTTGTTGTACCATTTCAAACCTCCTATTCTACGCAAGCACCTATTGATGAAAGTCTGTAGGTTTGGGGTTGTTTGCTTTCGGAGTCTAAGTATGAACTATTTTTACATTTCTTAAATACATATTTTTGCAGTTATTCCATATCTATTTTACTCTTAAAAAGAAAACAACGCACCGAGCGCCATCTTTACTTCAGCATGAATTGAAAAACGAAAACGACCGACCAACATTAAAATGTAAAAAACAAACATAAGTGTTTTAAGTTTTTGTAAAATGCTGCACGGTAAACTTGCAGAAATTACGGTGCGATCCAACTCAACAGCCTGAAATTGAGTCTCATAAGAGTAAAATACAGTAGGCCACATGGGGATTGGGAACCAACACGGTACCTTGCACCACCATGACAAATCTTTATGGCTGGATCTGCATTTACGCTTAAAACACGTATCTCCTTTTGCCACGGTGGCGACTTAAATAGTGATGTCAAGGAATTTCTACGTTTTTGTAAAGAACAGTCAAACAGATTCACGATACTTGCTGCCTTGCATGTCAGCTGGGGACAGCCAGAGACTAAGGAAGGCAACCCGACATTTATGCCTGTTGAAATCGGATACACTGGGCCTCAAGCCTAACGAAATGTACATCCAGCGTCGCTCGATGATGACGTCACTAAAAAAGTAAGTACAATGGCGCCAACCACGTGGACAAACGCTGGGCTGTGAGAGTGCCGCCTCGAAGGGACCCACCATATGCCACTGATGGTCACTTTGAACTGTGGGCTCAAGGCACATCGGCAAAGGACAAGAGTTCCTGAACATCTGCTTCAAAGATGCCCAGCATTTGAGACAGATACAAAGCACATAAGGCCGTCACAAGTACCATTTTTGAAAGAAAAAAAAACGCAATATTGATACTAACAGCCTGAAGCTGACCCCCGCTTTAGTTGAAAATATTCAAGAAGATGTCTGAAAGTTTACGAAGAAGCAGGAGAAGAGGATCAAGAAAAACGCGTACCGCCATTAAAACAGAAGAATGGTGTATGGTACAGCAAAACACACTGAGCCAAATTTGGAAGTCATTACTCCAGGATTCTACAGCACTAGACGGATCTTGCTTATGTCGTTTGCTCAAGCCCTTCGGGTTCCAAGTTCGCCCGCTTCTTCGTTTTAGAAGTAAACACACATTAAACATGGCTGCGCCCCGAACGAAGAGGAAGAAAGTGGAAGAAAAACAGCGCTTTGACATACATTAAAAGCCTTCACGTTTATTCCTATTTGTGGCAATGTCTTATTTCTGTAAGCGCTGACAGAAGCTGTCTCATCAAGACGGTTTTCTGACTCAGCATTCAAGTTAGATACAATTTTCCTAATGGATAATTCCGTGCCTCTAAAACTCGCATTTCCATTTTATTTAAAGTTGGACATACGCCACAGTCTCTGATGTAAGCTATTGCACTGGCGGAGCTAGAAAATGCGCTTTCATTAGAGCCCCGCTTCCACCTTTTAAGGTTACTTCCGTTTTTTGAGGGTGTTTCAACGACGATCTGAAATCTTACACAGAAAAGGCGTCAGAAGGTTCTGCATAATAGGGGGAACTATTTTTTTGTTTAAAGAAATTTGAGTCGCGGAAGGAGAGTAAAAACGCGGCCCTGCCAATATCCTTCAATATAGTCTTTTATCAACTTTTTATCAACACCGTTTCTTTTGAAATAATGTCATTATCATTTGCGCCTACGGTCTGGTATATGATAAAGGCCCAGAACTAAGTCAGTTTCAATATAAACAATATATAAATAGCAAACGGGGAATATAGGTAATTTAGCAGACAGTCTTAAAATGGGAAGAATTAGGGCACTAAGCAACATAAACTAGCAGAAGTGATAGGCTCACCGGTGAATGGAACCAGGGACCATCATAACACAAGTGCGACATCCTCTCGCTGCGAGAGTGTATCGTGAAAGGACTCATGGTCAATCAAGGTAAGTAATTTGAGGTTGGGCACGCGGCTGGCAACGTCATCGTGTACAAGAGATTGCTACAGAAACCACCCCTATAAAAACCATGTTAATTGTTGTATGCAGGCTTCCTGCAAGAAGGTCAGCTTCGGTAGTTGCTCCATACTCCAAAGGGAACTAAATGGAAAATGATAATGATGATGATGATGAAAAGGTACCTCATTGGTGGAGATTATTCTCACGACACTATGCGCAACTATGGAATATAGAACTTCGAACGTTGCAGGTTCTAAATTCCATAGTTGCGTATAATGTCGTGAGAATGACCGCCGCCAGTGTGAGGCATATTTACAGACGTAATCGCCTTTATAACTTTGCTAGTGACACATATGAACCAATCAATGGTCGAAATACATGCGTTTAGTAGATCGTACGGAAAGATAAACAAAAAAGAACAGCATTGGTTGGAATGTATGAACACAGATATAAGTCAAGAGGAGAAGACCGGGCTGTGAATACTAAATAATATACTAAGTAACATGATAGACACAGATACATTTTCCTTTTTACAGGCTTTTCTTTAAATTGCAACGTATGTCACTCTCTTGTCACCTTCAAATCTTGCAATCGATTTTTGAATCCCTTCCAGATGAACAATAGCTCTGAAACTTGGCATAGTTATGTATTCCCCATGACAATACAATAATCGGTCGTAAAAATAATAAAATTAATAAAATTAAAATTAATATTAATTTTTTTTTTTGGTTGTATTGTATCATCAGTGAAATGGGCGAAAATTGCATATAATCTAGGTGTATTCTTTCTAACAAGATTGTCTCTCTTGAGAGAAATATTGAAACTTCTTCCCCCCCATCCCCCCTCTGCCCCTTTTTCACACACACACACACTATCGCACGCTCGTGCACTGAAATACATACAACTGACAACAACATTTAAAAAAATGTAATTTACAACTCTTATTACAATTTTTTTTTTTTAAGTTAAAAAAAAAATATTAACTTTTGTCACGTGAAAGATAATTTATTTTACCATCTTGTCCATAATTTGATTACTCCTTTAAATGTTCTGTTTTCCGAGACATTTTATATTTTCGTTTCTTTCATATTCTACCTACATTTTTTCACCTTCTCAACCCCACCCGAGGTTGTTTACGCTGGCCAGCTGCGGTCAGCTAACGCTAGACGTAATGTTATCTAAACGCACCTGTTCGACCAGAGAAACATTTCTCGGGTCCGCTTTAAGTGTTAGAAGGAGCCTAAGACGGTTTCTGTGAAAGAAACGGTTCGTTAGCGGCGGGTACCCTCTGTGGTCCCAACAGGGGAATTTCTCTGGTCGCTTTAAAACGTTTGATGACGAGCGGCGGGTACCCTTTGAGGCCTGGGTAACGAGTGTGATCTGTTTCAGGGGAAGATAACAACCCGCGGTAAGTCTTTGGGTTTTCGCCCCCTTAGACAAGATAGAGCATAATGTTATGCATTTCTCTACCTGGTGAACTTTCGCACGATTTCTTTTGTCTTACTCTAGAAAGAGTAGACTGGTTTTAATAGACCAAGACATTCGTAAATTTTCCTGGCCCGTAGATGACCATCATGAGATAAGGCAAACTTTAACACAGTACTAGAATGTATTTGCCTATGTTCTAGTCATTTTTCGGGGTGAGTTCACATATCTTATAATTATTATATTAGATTCATGTTAGCTTTTATATATATCTGTTAGGGAAGTGAATTTATTTCTGAGGACTTCTCCTAGTAATTTATTCAGTGATAAGGTAGCGCTGTCTACGGCCTATTAAGTGGTGCTTAAACTGTTACGGTTTATCATGGGTTAAATGTTAAACTTACAATAACAGATATTAGGCGTAGAATCAGTCCACGAATGCTTACCATTGGGTTAAGAGTCCGCAAAATTAACTGTCATTTCTGTAAGATAATGTCAGGTGTGGATTGTTCACTTTAAAACTGAATAGTGAGATGCAGGTAATAACTCTGGATTATAGGAGATAGTCACTTATCCTTCTGATAGATATTTCTAGTGGCAAGGGAGGATCATTTTATGCTTACTTGTGTGGCTAGACACTAGTCTATAACTTTCACTGAAAGCAGTCACCAGGCATAGATATAATTATATCTTATGATCTAGCCACAACTGTATTATTATAGCAAGAACATTGCATTTTCTTTGTACTCATTTTGTGGAATGCTAATATATTTTCCAAAGGGGACATACGATTTATTTGTGTAATGTCAAATGCTGTAATCTGTTTATGTAAATTCATTTAATGTTGTAAGATGAATAAGCATATTCATTTAACTGTAACTACAGGTTAGGTTTCCTGTATGTTGAGATTGGGAGAAGAGGAGTAGATTTTGCTGTCAGAATATTTAATGACAGTTACATGGGTGTGCAAAAGATATTAAGCCTATGCGGGCGCGTGTTGATAATTGATATTTTTATGGAACAGGAGACATGGTCAAAGACAGCCCTAAACTATCATAGCAATAACTACAATAAATCTAATCCCATAGTGGAGCGAAACTTTCTGTATAAAGTTAGTGTGATTTTAGCGTTGCTTGAAGTTAAAAGGTGTCTCTTTTGGGTCTCAGTTTCAGGGAGACCGACTCGCGAGAGCAGATTCCAGTCAGGCGAAGAACGAAATATTCTCTTCGATCTAGAGGGTTCTGAATACCGCTAGCGTCACGAATCGTCAACCCCGTTCCTGAATCAAAACCCCTTTTTGTCAACGCCAAGTTAAGCTCACGCAGTGCAACGGAGCCAACGCTAAATCTGGAATCGCCAAACGCAGTAGTAGTTCTCTACTCGCCTATTGGATTACCAGCCAGAGCATTGCGGCTTCCAGAATATCAAACCCGCTCAGCATGCCTATAGCAGAATTCCATATCACCCGCCTTTTTTGTGCCTAAACGGGGCACTCAGCAAACCACAGCCAAACCAGTTTAAACAGGATTTACAGCCAAGCGGAGCCTTGCGCCGGATAAGCGCGCCTGGGTCTCTTTGTCCTCAAGTGACTTCTTCTGGTGTATTTCCTGGATACTTAAAACCTCGCACGTATGAGCAGCCATCTATGGACAGAGTTTCAGCCCCCACTCACGCTATAAGGGGAGTCACCAACGTTTAGCACCAACAAAGAAAGTTGTGTAGGCTAGTCCCTCACGAAGGATCTACAAGTAATTCACTTCCTGGATCTAGTACGACATTTGGTCCCCGAAAAGCAGACAGGCTGTCGCCCAGTTCAATCAGTTGGTCAGCAGGAGATAAACAGCGTCCCCCAGCCCAACTCGCGCCAGTAGGGGGGGGGGGGGGGGGGCACCAACGATAGCGCCTATACAGTGATGTTATTCAGGTTAATTCCATCACCGATGGAGGATATATACGAAAACACCACTTACTGGAGTTACTTCAGCTGGTCCCCGAAAACCGAAGGACTGTCACTCGATTATTTATCTCTTTGTGTTCTACAGGTTTTATGAATGGTGATCTGTGTGTGTGGTTGTTGGTGTATATGATTATTGATGAATATTTGATTATTGATGTAATTTTATGTTGTTGTGATGATATGCATTATTTTCATGCTTTTCTTCTTTAATAAATTTTACACATTTATTAATGCGCTGTTCACGACCTTTCCATCCATATTTGTATTTTTAGCTCTTTGCTATAATCTCTATGTATGATAAGAGAAAAGAGAGAGAGCAGGAGGTGCTTAGGCAGACATAAGTGAGTTGAGGCTTGGAGAGAGAGATCATTTTGATAAATCTTCTTCCAGGTTGTCTCAAGTCCATCTCCTATTTACACCTTATCTAAAGTGTAATCTATAACTCTGTCAGTCCACTATCCCTTGTCGATTTCACTACAGTTGTCCAACTCGACAAATACTCTACACTCTAACTCAACCACGACAACTTTCCGTGTAATATACTGAATAATGAAATCCGCCTCCTGTGCTCTGGACTCGTTTATCGCAAACTGATAATGTCATTAGCGGATCGATTACATTTGACTTAAATTTAAAAACAAAAAAAAATAACACTTCAAAGAAGAACATAAAAAATATTTTAAAAATATTTTAAACACTGCCTTTTAATGCACTAAAAAGCCACAAATAATTTTTCAAGGAGTTTATAGTTCGCAGTCAAAAAATGTAACATCAAATTGACAAAAAGCCTGGGCCGCTGATTCTACATGAAATTAACTTCTGCTCTATACTTCATTACACACTTATGGATAAAATATACGATAAGCGCTTAAGCACCCCACGCTTTTTGTCACTTTGATGTTACATTTTTTGCCTGCAAGCTATAAACTCCTTGAAAAATTATTTGTTGCTTTTTAGTGTATTAAAAGCCTGTGTTTAAAATACTTTTTTAAAATATTTTTTATTTGGGAGTAACTTTTATATTCCTTACATTGGGACGTAGCAGTGGTGGTCTAAGTATTTGAGATTCTTGAGTAATGGGGGTACCAGGGATGGTCTAAGTATCTGACATTCTTGTTTAATGAGCATCACCAAAACAATCTGCTGACTTTTAATAAGGAGGCTTGAAGAGATATATAATATTATCACGTTATCTCGTCTTAGTAAGGAATAGTAGGCTTCTGTTATAGCTGTTTTCTTCGTCATATTTTATTGTCAATATCATCGTCGTTCTTAAACTAACATTTAAAGACTGTCCTATTGTATGGATCTGAAACATGGAGAACAACATCAAACACCAATCAAGAGGTTACAGACTGTCATAAATGGATGGTTGCATAGGATGGAAGAAATGACAAACTATGACGAGATCACCAACGTGGAGGTTATAACATGAACTAGACAGGTCCCAGTGGAACAACAGGTGAGAAGATGTCGCTGGCGATTGATAGGAGACACAATGAAGACGCTTGTTGATAGCATGACAAGGCAATCTCTGTTCTTGTTTAACTGGACATATATACGCCATTAATCTTTAATTCCTCATGTAAAGAATTGTCTTATCTATTCCTCACTTTTGTCCCATTTTGTCACATCAAACTGTCAATATTTATCATGGAGCGTTTCCGGAACTAAATTGCGCGCCTATTGAAAGAACGCACATATTGTTCCCAATATAAATCATGGCGCCGGATGTTTATTTTAGACATTTCAGGAATTTTTTCCCCATTAATATTACGCAGTTCAGATAAGTATATATATATATATATGGCTAATCATAGATGAAGCGTCGATGCTTTCGTGCCACTGTTTCAGTCCTTCTGAAACAAAATAGAAATGAGTGAAATGACCGCTGAGGAATTTAGAGTTGTCATCATTGCATGCAGTAGAAAGAGCTTAACATAATTACCACCCCCCCCCCCCCCCCCCCGACATCTTTTAACGGTTGACTTACTCGTACATATAGATTAATCGATTTCTTTTGCAGAGCCGCCTATGTCCAGTGTGACGTAATTTAGAAACATTGATCTAAAGACTCATTTACATATCTTTAGCTCTGTTAAAACATAAGCCCTGCTTTATAAAGCCTGGCTGCTAAGGAAAACCCGTGGCAGAACGTTAAACCGTCAATTTATTATTGAATTAAAATCTAGACCTTCTGGGAGAGTTGACCGCCATTTCCGAACTAGAGCCAGGGCCTGATGGCTATTAAATACCTAATCAATATGCGCCAGTACGGCAAATTGGTTTCATGCAATTAACATGTTAAACCAGGCTTACGATCTCATTTCTGCAGAAACCTGGTCACATCAAAAAGGCTACAGAGGAACCTGGCAAGATGTAGACTTTCGTATGAGTTATTCAATATCCTTATACTACCGCTGGAGCATAGGACATAACTAATTCCCGCGAAGCTTTCCCATAGTGAATGGCAATTCATATAACAACTATACACAGTGCCGAGTTTATGCTGGCAAGGGCTCTAAGCTCTGAAAACATTATGGTGCGCCCCCCCCCCCCTTTTTTTTTTAACAAAATGCGAATTAAAAATAATATTACGACACAACATATGTTTTTATTATTTGAATTCAAATAGCCATAAAATGAAATGTTTGCTTTAAAATATTTCTTTTCGATTTTCTGATTTCTAAATCCATATTAGGTCATAGAATTTAACACACGGTAATAAATTTTAGATTGTTATTATAATAAAATGTCGAAATATTACATTTCATCATTCAGCACCGTTGTCTTGCAATTTCAGAACAATCTGAACTGGACAATACATAGCTTAAGAGCTTAAGAAATTGAGAACATACCAGGGCTACAACCTTTACAAATCATAGTACTCAAACATGCAGATCGAAGTGGTCTCATTTAATTCATTCAATTTTATCATAAAAAATTAATTTGAATTTTTCTGTCTGCTCATCCACTTTTATTGGTGCCCTAAGCGCGTGGTTAGTGTGCTTAATGGATAGTCCAGCCTTGTGTATACATCTCGTATATGTTTTATTGTTTATTACTGCAGGGCAGAAATGTGAAAAAGCAGAAATGCCTTTCTTTTTTACTTTTGTGAAATAAAGATTTTGTTCTTTCGCTCGTTTTTATCACTATTATGTCTTTTCTCCGATTCTTTCTTGTATATTTGTTGTATTTATCTATGTCTCGTACCATAGAGATTCTAAAAGAAAGACTGTCTAGTAATACCCTCCTAGTGTGTGTCCTATCTATGTCTCGTACCATAGAGATTCTAAAAGAAAGACTGTCTAGTAATACCCTCCTAGTGTGTGTCCTATCTAACGCTAACATCGTCTTCTCACCTCTTTTTCCATTAGTGTTTGTCCCCTCCCTTCCCCCATCATTTCTACATTGGTGATCTCGTCATACTGTTTCAGTCCTGCTATTTTGCACACGCCACCATTTAACTAGGCCTGTAACTTCTTCTAACATAAATAATAAAGGTAAATTGGTCATGTTGCAAGCACTCTTTAGAAATAAACAAGTAGAAAACTAGACAACAGAAAAACAACAGAAGTGATAAGCTTACCGGGGACTCGACACTTGGGATCATCAGAACGTCATCACCGAATCGCTACGACTGAATCGTGAAAAACGTCACTGACAGCTAGGCACGACGTCAGTTAGTGCTTCGTGGACAGTGGACATTAGCATTACCGCTCCATGTAACTATGGACAGCGGACATTAGCATTACCGCTCCATGTAACTATGGACAGCGGACATTAGCATTACCGCTCCATGTAACTATGAACAGTGGACATTAGCATTACCGCTCCATGTAACTATGGACAGTGGACATTAGCATTACCGCTCCATGTAACTATGGACAGTGGACATTAGCATTACAGCTCCGTGTAACTATGGACAGTGGACATTAGCATTACCGTTCCGTGTAACTATGGACAGTGGACATTAGCATTACCGCTCCATGTAACTATGGACAGTGGACATTAGCATTACCGCTCCATGTAACTATGGACAGTGGACATTAGCATTACCGCTCCATGTAACTATGGACAGTGGACATTAGCATTACCGCTCCATGTAACTACGGAATTTCGGACCGAGGAACGACCCAGACACCGTCTTCGAGGTTATTTTTTATTGGCTTCCGTGTTTGAGAGCCATATAATAAGATTGTGTTTGAGAGCCATATAATAAGATTGTGTTTGAGAGCCATATAATAAGATTGTGTTTGAGAGCCATATAATAAGATTGTGTTTGAGAGCCATATAATAAGATTGTGTTTCATAGCCATATAATAAGATTGTGTTTGAGAGCCATATAATAAGACTGTGTTTGAGAGCCATATAATAAGATTGTGTTTGAGAGCCATATAATAAGACTGTGTTTGAGAGCCATATAATAAGATTGTGTTTCAGAGCCATATAATAAGATTGTGTTTGAGAGCCATATAATAAAACTGTGTTTGAGAGCCATATAATAATAATGTGTTTCAGAGCCATATAATTAGATTGTGATTGAGAGCTTTATAATAAGACTGTGTTTGAGAGCCATATAATAAGATTGTGTTTGAGAGCCATATAATAAGACTGTGTTTGAGAGCCATATAATAAGATTGTGTTTCAGAGCCATATAATAAGATTGTGTTTGAGAGCCATATAATAAAACTGTGTTTGAGAGCCATATAATAATAATGTGTTTCAGAGCCATATAATTAGATTGTGATTGAGAGCTTTATAATAAGACTGTGTTTGAGAGCCATATAATAAGATTGCTTTGATATTTGAACTGAGTATTTTAATTTTCATTTTGGACGTGATTTCTATCGACTTCCATATACTTCACAATGCACCGATACTTCCTTTTGCCTTGTGTATGCTTATTTTGATATCTCTGTCTGTTCCCCCTATTGTGTCTATATTGCTGTGGAGATTCATGTGGGAGTCTACACCTTGTCGGGGTGTATCATCAAATGGAAAAAGGCTATCAAGTTTAAGAGGAAAAAAAATCGCTATACGTCGGAAGATAACATCAAAAGATGGACAGGAAAAAGTTCTATTAGAGTGCGCCATCAAGACAAAACACAGAAGACGTTGGAGATCCCTTGCAGTCGACCTGCGGTGTGGATATGGCAGTTGATGATGATGATTTAGTACCGAGATTTTTCTCATAATCTGTGTCTATTCTTTGTGCGTATTTTTAGATCCCATTGCTGTAATCTCATATAAACAATTTCAGTTTCTCTCCCCCCCCCCTCCCCCTTCCCCCCTGTCGTGAAATATTCTAATCCCCATATATAAATTAAAACGTAAATGTAAAGCCTAACAAATAACTTCAATAAAAGGAAAGAAGAATGGTAAAGAACAGTGCTGTCACAATGACTGTACTAGAAATCCCCCTTGTTTTCTACTTCGTCTGCAAATTGTAACGTTTCACGTTGATAGTAAAAGCCTACTGTATCACTACACGCTTTCTTCAATGAAACGTGTACTGCCTTTCTAAGAAAAACCTTGAGCTGATCAATGACCTAGATTTAATATTTCATTCATTCCATTTTATACACGGCGTAACTAAAAGACAGATGAAAGTAGGAGAGAGAGAGGGACGACTGAAGGCAGGAAGCATGCAACACTACACGCGTCGCGCGATTAATAGTAACGCCAATCCCACGTGTAAGGCCAGCACTAACTTTTTTTCAAATAAACAGTGTCAGAAAAACACTACTACTACTACAAGAATCAGGTTTAAAAACATGAAAAATGCTTATTAGGAAATATGAAATTCTACTGAATTACATCTAAGCTCCTGAAAGTACAGAAGACACCCTATGACAAAGAAGTGAACGCGTGGTAAAAAAAACAAATATACGACTATCTTTGGAAAAACACATATTTTGAACGCCACCATGTAGCTCGCTTTAACTTATATATTATTGTACGGCAGGACTTGCTAGCCAAGAATATGTTATGTGTTACGCCTTTAGTCTGTTAATAAAATAATTATGGCCAAAATACAATAGTGGGGGTGCCTGACAGCATGAAATCATTTCTGCTCATAAAATTTTTTTTATAACGTGTTTGAAAAACATTACGTTACGGAAATAGCCTACCATGTTAACTCCTATTTGATTGGCGGGAATGAGATGTAAGACTAAACACGATTAGTTGGACTGCAAATACTAGTTTTTTTGTTGTTATGGGAAACGAATAGAAGGGGTACTTTTTTGAAAAGATGTGTAGACATGGCATGATTGGTTAGATCTGCCAATCTAGTCAGTTCAGAGCGTCTGTTCCTTGCCACATCTTGTAATAAACCTACTAAGAACAGTGCGTTGAGCACCAGTGCATATTTTTTTTTCTAAAATAAAAGCCTGGGACAAGAGGCAGATCGGAATTTGTGCCTATTCATTGCCAGTCAACGAAACTGTTTATTATTTCCATTGAATTGTGGTAAGCTGAAATATTTGATATCTTTTTAATGAAAATTGAATGTGAATTGATGATTTATGTCTATATATATGTGTGTAGTTCAGTGGCCAACTTGAGAAAAGCCTAAATATTGCTCCAACCTGAATAGGAGGTGTCGGAAAAAAGTAAAACTGCATGGGATTGCCAAACAGTACACTGACACCTATCTTATGGACTAGGAAGAAATAATGCTGGAATGGCAGAGGCGTAGTAACCATTAGGAAGGAGTATACTGGTGTAATTTGTTTCAGATGAAGCTAGCAGTGGCCTACAGCACTGAACACAAGTGTTTGTTATGTATTGTGCTCATTGTGGAAATGGATTATGACTTAGTTTTGAAATAGGAGGTACAACCTTCTTGTTTCAGGGACGGTGGTCAAAAGTCATTGAGGCAGTATTTGGCCTGAGTTACTGAATCCTGAGGCTGACAGCAAACTACTGGGTCCAGATAGCGACCAGTGAGGTGGCTCCAGAACTCATTGAAGTAATCGAGCAGAGGAGTCCTTTACTGCAGTCATCACGAAAGTTAAGAAAGTGTGGCCATGGAGCTCAACATTATGTGCCCCCCCCCCCCTCTAAAATTGACAGTAAATAAAGAGGGAATATAAACTGTTTAAATTGACAGGAACTGTGAACTTTTCCCAATGATAAGACACTTGAAGTCATGATGACAAACAACACTCTAGCTTGAAAAACAAAACCAGTATTAACTCATATTACTACTTCACACTTACACACATAAGATAAGAATAATAAAATATGTCAATAACAAGATTAAACTGATAAACTGTGTACATACTACTTGTAAGAATATTGATTGTGATTCCTGGTTCACTGTGTAGTTGAATCAGGATATCTCTATGTAAAGAAATTAATACATATATATATATATATATATATATATATATATATATATATATATATATATATATATATATATATATATATATATATATATATTTGACTTTTCAAACTGACTCTTTTAAGATAGTCTTATAGAGTGTTACTTGTGTGTGAGTGTCACAGTGTTGTAAAGTACTGTGAAATAAATTAAATTGTTTATCTGTCTGTTGTTGTTGTGACTTACACTTCATCATTTTCATAACCCTAGACATTCAACGTAGTCATCACAATATTTCAGAATAGGTCTGACTGAGATATATATATATATATATATATGTGGTAGCAAGTAAGGTTATCTGTAATACTCCACATTATTAGATACAGATACCTTCACAGCTGATCTCAGTCAGTACACTAGTCCCCTATAAATATTTATAACATCCCATTTTACCACATATATTGGGGTCCGGTCCGGGATATTGAACTTTCTCCTGTTATATATATTGGGAATTATAAGAATTAAAAGGTATCCTTGGGTGGAATTAAATAAGGTTGAGCTCTCAGTGCCTGTGTTGTAATTACATAATTAATTACAGAGTAAATTGTTTAGTTAGAAATTGTTTACATTTATCTGTTAGAAAATGGCGGACCTGGCCAAATTTCGATCTGCTACTGTACAGACTGCAAAAGTGTTAGGAATGGACGGGCAAATTATGATTTCTTATGTCACTGCTGAATGTGACAAATATATTGAACGGGAAGAAAGAAGATTAGAAAAAGAGGCCGAAAGAAAGTTAGAGGCTGAAAAGGAAATTAAGAGGTTGCAGATTGAGGCTGAGGCTAAGAGGTTGCAGATTGAGGCTGACAAAGAGACTAAGAAATTAGAGGCAGAAAGGGAAGACAAGCGATTAGCGGCAGAAAGGGAAGCCGAGGAAAGAAGATTGACTGCAGAGAGGGAAGCAGAAAAGGAGGAGAAGAGATTACAAAGGGAACACGAGTTACGACTAAGGGAGTTTGAGTTTCAAGGCCATGCTCCTGAAAATGGTGCCAGTCCCTTTACCTCTGATGCTACTGCTAGCCCGGGAGCCTCAACCTCAGCTATGAATTTTCATTTAGATCATTTTGTTGAGAAAGACGATGATATTGAGAGCTATCTAAATAGATATGAACTATTAGCTACCACATATGGGTTAGAGAGAGAAAGGTGGAGCTTAAAGTTATCTCAAGGACTTCGTGGGGCAGCTTATGAAGTTTTTGCTAAAATGAGCAGAGGTGATCAGGAAAATTATGACATGCTAAAGCAGGCTCTTTTGTTAAGATATGAAAAGAACGCAGAATTTTATAGGAACAAATTTAGGAATGCTAAACTACTGTCAGGTGAAACCTATCACCAGTTCTCTGCACGAATAGAGACATACTTGGAGAAATGGACTTCTCTGGGGAAAACCCAAGATCTTAAGGAAATGATCCTTATAGAACAATTAAGAGAGTCCATGGCTCCAGACCTGAGAAAGTTTCTCATGGAACAAGGTGCAGAGAGGCTGGGTGAGTTGCTAAATGTTGCTGAAAGGTATCAAGCAGCTCAGGCAGAGGTATCAGGTAATAAAAAGAAACAGATAGATAATTTTAAGGCACCACAGAACTTTAATAAATTTGATCCTAGAGATCAAAACAAAGGTAAGCACCAATTTGATAGGCCACGGTATGACAATAAAAATAAAATCCCACAATTCGATGAAAGGAAATATGATGAAAGAAAATCTTTCAACCAAGGAAAGAGATGGTGTAAAAATTGTCAGATGGACAATCATGACACTGACCGTTGCAGAAGGAAACCTGTGTATATGGCCACCCTTCAGGTCAGGTCGACCTCAAGACAGGAGGAGGATATTATGCTGGATACCACTCCAGAAGAGATGAGGAAGGCACAGGCTGGGGACAAGACCCTCAAGCCTTGTTTCAGGAAATTGTCAACTTGTCATACAACTCCAGGCAAGGGAGATTTTTACATGAAAAACAAGTTGATGTATAGGAAGACTGGAGCTAGATCCAAAGGTCAGGGACAGCTGGTACTTCCTAAAAGATATAGGGCAGAATTAATAAGGAGCCTACATGTGAAACCAGATGGGGACCATGAGAAAATAGGTACCATCATTCAAAAGGTGGCTCACAATTATTATTGGCCAAAGGCAAGATGGGACATTGAGAATTTTGTAGAAAGGTGTAGCATAGCACATGAGGGAACACCCACAAGTGGGAACATGGATCAGGACCTGGACACGCCAAGGGGCAAAATTAGGCCTGATAATAAAAAGAAATATAAATTTGATAAAGTGGACCAAATGGAATGGGAAGCCCCTTTTCACGGACAAGCTTCACTTAACTGTGTTACAATGGCCACTATGCGGAGAGTGCAAAAAGATGTCTTACCCCAGGATAAGCCGAAAATCCCTCAATCGGACTTAAACAAACTGGAGGAAGAGGATGTAGAGAGGAAATCTCTCATCAAGAATTTTAAGTGGGGAGACAGCCCCAAGAGAAGAATTGGTAGCGGTCGTTTTGTGACTGATAATTCTGGGAAGAAAAATCATCACTATAGAGCTTCCAGTGGAAGAGACCATATCGGTCCATGGACAAATAGGTCCACAAAATTAAAGGTCCATATGTAACGCTGTTAAGAACGTGGACTGATGAAAAGGCAGAGGAAAACATTACATCCTCATACCAATATGTGAATGAGCTGACCACTCGTTTAAAAACTGGCTGGAAACTTGCCAATGAAAATTTGAAACAAGCCAGGAAGAAACATGCTGCCTATTATAACAGGAAGGCGAAAGACAGAGATTTGGCTGTGGGAGAGAAGGTACTGCTTCTTCTACCCGGTAGTCAGAATAAGTTACAAATTGGATGGCAAGGTCCATATACAGTTCTAGAGAAGGTGTCTAGAACCAATTATAAGATAGATAAGAAGGGGAAAGAAAAAAATCTATCATGTGAATCTCCTGAAGAAATATTTGGAGAAAGAACATCAGGAAGAGACACATTTGTTGACCTTGTCTATTGCCATGGAAATGAAAAAGGAACCACTTTCATCATTTGAATATCCATTACACCCCTGTGAGACAGCGGCACAGGTGAAAATCAGTACACATTTAACGAAAACTCAGAAAGAGAGAGTGCAACAGGTTCTAGATACTCATACAGAGGTGTTAACAGACCGACCTGGGCATACAAACTTATTGGAATATGATATGAAACTGATGGACCCCACACCTGTCTGTATGAAGCCATATTCGATTCCTTTTGCTAAGGAGAAAGCTTTGAAGGAAGAGATAGACTATTTGTTGAAGGAAGGAATTATTTCACACAGTGAATCTTCGTATAGTTCCGGTGTTGTACTCTTAAGGAAGCCCTCTGGAGAACATAGACTCTGTATAGATTACAGGAGACTGAATGCTATTACAGAAGGACAGGTGGATCCATTGCCGGATACAAATCAATTGTTTGCCAGGCTAAATAAAGCTAAATATTTCTCAAAAGTGGATCTGAGTAAAGGATACTATCAGATTCCAGTAAAACCTGAGATCAGACAAAATTGTTGGATGTAAACATTTCGGAGGAACGTAATGAATCCCTGAGTTGCCTCTTTGATTGAGGATATTCCGAATGTTTCATACAGGCTAATAAGAAGATTATGGGATCCCCTAAGAAAACTCTGCTATCACCAGGTATATGTTATCTCCTCATAACGTACATTTTGAGGAAAATCTAATGTTCTCTGGACATGTCATTGCGCAGACTCAGAGAAGAGAAATGGTGAATACGGGTTGTGAAGCAGCATTAAGACAAGCAGTCACACTTGCGGCTGTTCAGTAACATAACCGAAAAATATTATTGGTTGAGAGGTCTGAGGCAGATTTCATGAGTAGTGCTTACTCTGAATGGACCCAACTACATAAAACCATGATAGCACAACAGCAGAGTAAAGTCAAGTTGACTTACATTTATCTATGTGTATATAGAATAAAGGACTGACATAAGATGTCTGTTTTAAGAGGGGAGATGTCGTGAAATATTCTAATCCCCATATATAAATTAAAACGTAAATGTAAAGCCTAACAAATAACTTCAATAAAAGGAAAGAAGAATGGTAAAGAACAGTGCTGTCACAATGACTGTACTAGAAATCCCCCTTGTTTTCTACTTCGTCTGCAAATTGTAACTTTTCACGTTGATAGTAAAAGCCTACTGTATCACTACACGCTTTCTTCAATGAAACGTGTACTGCCTTTCTAAGAAAAACCTTGAGCTGATCAATGACCTAGATTTAATATTTCATTCATTCCATTTTATACACGGCGTAACTAAAAGACAGATGAAAGTATGAGAGAGAGAGGGACGACTGAAGGCAGGAAGCATGCAACACTGCACGCGTCGCGCGTTTAATAGTAACGCCAATCCCACGTGTAAGGCCAGCACTAACTTTTTTTCAAATAAACAGTGTCAGAAAAACACTACTACTACTACAAGAATCAGGTTTAAAAACATGAAAAATGCTTATTAGGAAATATGAAATTCTACTGAATTACATCTAAGCTCCTGAAAGTACAGAAGACACCCTATGACAAAGAAGTGAACGCGTGGTAAAAAACAAATATACGACTATCTTTGGAAAACACATATTTTGAACGCCACCATGTAGCTCGCTTTAACTTATATATTATTGTACGGCAGGACGTGCTAGCCAAGAATATGTTATGTGTTACGCCTTTAGTCTGTTAATAAAATAATTATGGCCAAAATACAATAGTGGGGGTGCCTGACAGCATGAAATCATTTCTGCTCATAAAATTTTTTTTATAACGTGTTTGAAAAACATTACGTTACGGAAATAGCCTACCATGTTAACTCCTATTTGATTGGCGGGAATGAGATGTAAGACTAAACACGATTAGTTGGACTGCAAATACTAGTTTTTTGTTGTTATGGGAAACGAATAGAAGGGGTACTTTTTTGAAAAGATGTGTAGACATGGCATGATTGGTTAGATCTGCCAATCTAGTCAGTTCAGAGCGTCTGTTCCTTGCCACATCTTGTAATAAACCTACTAAGAACAGTGCGTTGAGCACCAGTGCATATTTTTTTCTAAAATAAAAGCCTGGGACAAGAGGCAGATCGGAATTTGTGCCTATTCATTGCCAGTCAA
This sequence comes from Oreohelix idahoensis, assembly GCA_024509875.1. Taxonomy (NCBI): domain Eukaryota; kingdom Metazoa; phylum Mollusca; class Gastropoda; order Stylommatophora; family Oreohelicidae; genus Oreohelix; species Oreohelix idahoensis. The sequence goes on from JAMPIV010012477.1 coordinate 44,769, forward strand.
CGAAACTGTTTATTATTTCCATTGAATTGTGGTAAGCTGAAATATTTGATATCTTTTTAATGAAAATTGAATGTGAATTGATGATTTATATCTATATATATGTGTGTAGTTCAGTGGCCAACTTGAGAAAAGCCTAAATATTGCTCCAACCTGAATAGGAGGTGTCGGAAAAAAGTAAAACTGCATGGGATTGCCAAACAGTACACTGACACCTATCTTATGGACTAGGAAGAAATAATGCTGGAATGGCAGAGGCGTAGTAACCATTAGGAAGGAGTATACTGGTGTAATTTGTTTCAGATGAAGCTAGCAGTGGCCTACAGCACTGAACACGAGTGTTTGTTATGTATTGTGCTCATTGTGGAAATGGATTATGACTTAGTTTTGAAATAGGAGGTACAACCTTCTTGTTTCAGGGACGGTGGTCAAAAGTCATTGAGGCAGTATTTGGCCTGAGTTACTGAATCCTGAGGCTGACAGCAAACTACTGGGTCCAGATAGCGACCAGTGAGGTGACTCCAGAACTCATTGAAGTAATCGAGCAGAGGAGTCCTTTACTGCAGTCATCACGAAAGTTAAGAAAGTGTGGCCATGGAGCTCAACATTATGTGTCCCCCCCCCGCCCCCACCCCCCCCCCCTCTAAAATTGACAGTAAATAAAGAGGGAATATAAACTGTTTAAATTGACAGGAACTGTGAACTTTTCCCAATGATAAGACACTTGAAGTCA
>JAMPIV010012478.1:0-45481 GCA_024509875.1 Oreohelix idahoensis
ACCCGTTCACATTTCAGTTCATTAAAAAAAGATGAGATATCCGCTGGTTAATGACGGGCGGCGTGAACTCCCTAATCGTTATGACGGTCAGATCCCGAGGACAGACTGGCGGGGTAAAACCTGTACCGGGCACTGGCTGTGATAAGTAAGTTATGAAATCAAAGCCACTTCAGGACAGAAGAAACGACAGCGAGAAGGCGTACAGGAAGACAAGACAAAAATGGTGACGACAAAAAAGAATGGTTGCAAGCATCCTGATACTTACGATTACATGTCTGCGGCCTGTTAATGTTTAAGACAGGGCAGGTTTATCGTGGCCTATAAGGACTTCTATCAGGTGGTGCCGCAAAAGACAAACTGACGCGCAAACAGGGAGAGAAAAAAAAAATTAAAACCGGTCACCTTTTTTCCGATGTCAACAAATTGACTAATAAACCGGGAGCGAAAGTATTCATCTAGATGCTGAACCACAATCTGCTTAATTCTTTGTGCAACCTTTGTCCGCAGTTTTCCTTCGGCTTTTAGAAAAAATGCTGCCTACGTCTGTTTTTTTGTTTGTGCGTGTGTGCCACATACTACTACACAAAGAGATATATGTCGAGGAGAAAGGGTGCTCTTAAAATAATTACTGTAAGAGTGGACTTGGAAAGACAGATAAGTTAAAATAATCTTACTTCTAGGTTGTCTTAAGACAATCAAAATCACACCTGGTGATACCAATTGCTTCTTGTTATTAGTGCAGCACAGTAGAGTTCTCTATCTCAGTGTTCCGCAACCGGTGTGCCGCCGGAATCTGCCTGGTGTGCCGTAACATCAGGCAGAATACCCGATACAATGGGTATAACAAAATTATATGCTATTGGGGAGCCGCGCTAGCGTAGTGGTTACAACACCGCTCTGGCGACCGGGTGATTCAGGATCAAACCCGGGCGACGGCATTTGAGGATTTTTCGTCGACCGGGAATTGGACTGGATTAACTCGAGACCTGGCGAGGACATTTGAAGGAGTGTCGTCGACCAGGGATTGGCGGCTCCTGAGCCGACCCAGCTGCAATGGGTACCTCCGAAATCGGAGAGTATTTGCCTGAATGGCGAGGGACACCTGTCTCTGTACAAGAAAAAAGGGATACTCACGTAAAATCAATGTCAGGTTAGACATTAGTAATAACCTGAGATTTCGCCTCGAGTATTAGCGGGCGTACGCAAAAAAAAAAAAAAAAAAAAATGCTATTGTAAAATATGAAAGAATCTCACACGTACAATTTTACCAATAATAAATTGAGTTATCATCATCCACCAATTAGTCACAAAAAATTAGGTAGCGTTGTCTTATAACTGCATCGAATTTAACATTTTTGCCATACCCACCTATTTAAATATCGTAGTGTGCCGTGGAATTTTGAAAGGCACATTTATGTGTGCCGTGGAATTTTGAAAGGCACTTTTAAGTGAGCCGTGGAATTTTGAAAGGCACTTTAATTGTGCCGTGGAGTGGAAAAGGTTGCGGAGCACTGCTCTAACTCATTTTATTCTTAAACCACTCCACGACAAGCATGAGGTAACAACAATATAACTGGACCATTAAAACATCTTTTGTTTTCCTTTACTTGTTTAAGACCAGGAAAGATCCTGATGGCACAGGACAGGAAGGTTTGGCGTAAATCTGTTAAAGACATGTGCTCCTCGGGGAACCGATAAGTAATGAATGAAATGCGTTTTCCTGGATTAAAATGGTATCATTCTGCTTATAAATACAATTGTAATAATAAGATAACGACATTTTCCTCTGCTGTTTGATTAGGCCACGTTGTTTGATTAACTCAAGACTGCTGCAAGCATAAAGCTCGAAGTTTTTTTCTCCATCCGTCTTCGAGAAGTTCAAGGTATTCATTCATAGAAACACGCTATCCAAGCATACATTCTATCACGGTATTCACATTCTATAGCGAGATTTACATCATTCTTCTTCTTCTTCTTCTTCTTCGTACACTCTCAGACGACGTCCACTTGAATGTTCTCAAAGAAAGCAGTAGTCAGTTTGAGGCTATTTGAATCCCCGTAAAGCTTTTCCACGAAAGGAGCTGGCGTCGGCCATATACGCTTTCTCTGTAACACATATAAGGGGCAACTTTGAAGCAGATGTTCAGCAGTCATTTTATCAGTGCCACAGTTACACTGATCGGTAGTTCCTATCTTTAGCTTGTTGAATAGATGGTATCTCAATCTGTTGTGGCCAGTGCGGAGTCTGAAGATTACCACTTGTTCTTTTCTGTGGAGCTGGTAGTAAGCATCATTCTGTGTGTGCCCTGGATGTTCTACATTCCATTTGTTTCTGTATCTGATTAAACTCTTTGCCTCCTCGAAAGTTATACTTGCATCAGGCTGAGGTAGATGTGAACCTTCTTTTGCCATTCTGTCAGCCTCTTCATTGCCGGTGATGTTACAATGAGATGGGATCCATCATTCAGCACTCTCCATTTTCCATACACCACCGAAAATACGCGCTTTCCTTCAGTAATAACCCATCACATGAACGCCATCGACTGAAGTGGTTGGACACTGACCACTGCAAACACAGAGACACATCATAAAATGGGAATGTGACATCTTATTGAGATTCCGCTTGGCCCCGCTCTTGACCGTTTGCCTGATCGAAACGGCAGCATAAACGCAATCAACCAACGACGCTGCACCGGGCGGACAGTGTGTTTGCAAACTTCAATGTAAATGCAAATTGGCAAAATGAGGACGTAATTGGGATGGCCATTCTCCTGATGCTTCGTAGCCTTGTGAAGCAATGTCTCAGAGGGCGCTATGAGCGGACAAGACTGAAGTGTGTAAGGAAGGACATGATAGTCCGTCGAGGTTCACATTGTAGTGTCACCCTTTTTTATTATTTCTATAACGTGCAGTGATATATCATTATCGTCAATATACTCGTAGCACAGGTCTTCAACATAAACATACCAGGCTTACCTGTCCTTTGTCATCCGTTCAATGTCTTCCCATGTCTAATTTATCACTATCATGTCTATCTCCAGTTCTGTCTACATGTGTGTGTGTGGTTTTTTGGTTTTTTTTGGTGTGTGACATTCCTCTATTTATCTTACCCTTGGGATTCCTGAACAGGAACTGTCTTGTACTGCTACCAACCGATTCTCTTAAAGTGTGCCCTATCCACTGCCAATGTCTTCTTCTCGCCTCTTGTTCCACTGGTGTCTGGTTCTTTCCAACAGTTCCACATTAGTGATCTTGTTAAACCATTTTAATCCTTCAACAATACCATACTGGGTGTCCATAAAAGATTGTACCCTTTCCAAAAAATTTATTCTCGGCCCCATGATATGATGTGGAACGAGGATGCTTTCTATCACAAAAGTAAGATAATCTCTGCAAGTTTTTAAGCATACCTTACAAAGACTCAATATCTGCACCCTTCGTGACGCGACAGATATCTAGTCGATAGTCCATTTCTTCCCACACTCGAATCAGCATGTCTCCTGTAACAGCAGCAAAGGCTCCAATGATCCGCTCTCTCAGCTCCACCAGATCTCGAGGCAACGGTGGGACAAAGGCTCTGTCCTTGATGAAGCCCCACAAAAAGAAATCACATGGTGTCATGTCTGGGGACCTTGGGGGCCATCTCAGCAACACTGCATCGTCAGGACCACTGCGACCGATCCACCGTTGTGGGAGATGTTCATTGAGGTACCCTCTCACTGCTCCATGGTAGTGTGGTGGAGCTCCATCTTGTTGGAAAATGAAATCCGTGAGTCCTCTTCAAGTTGGGGCATCATCCAATTGTCGAGCATGTCCAGGTACGAGAGTCCAGTAGCGGTTTGTTCCGCAAAGAAACATGGTCCGTAAAGCTTCCTTCTAGATACGGCACCAAAGACGTTTAACTATGGAGAATCTCTCTTATGCTCAATGACTGCATAAGGGTGTTCTGAACCCCAGATTTTACGTTGTGTCTGTTGACTCTGCCGCTGATGTGGAAGGTCGCCTCATCACTGAACACGAGCCTCTCCCCGAAATCATCATTCTCAAGCAATTTCTACATGTTCTCGCTGAAGGCCGTACGAAGTGCTTTGTCTGGTTCAGTGAGTTCCTGCACAAGTTGCAGCTTGTAAGCCTTCATTCTCAAACGCTTATGAAGCACTTTCCATATCGTACTGCAGGACATTTCCAAATCACGACTCGCCCTTCAAACCGACTTCATGGGGCTGTGCTAGAACGCTTGCCGAATTCTATCCACTGCCTCCTCCGAACGACGGGCGACCGGTGCTTTTGCCTTTGCACAGGCAACCTTCCTCCAGGAATTTCGTATACCAACGCTTAATGGAATTCTTATCAGGTGGATCAACCCCAAACTGTCGCCGAAAATTGCGTTGAACTGCGATAACAGACGTTGTTTTCGCATATTCTACCACACAAAACGCCTTCTGTTGTTTGGTCGGCGCCATTTTGCAAAAACAGTGCGCATGCACACGGCGGGTATTTCAAGTGAAACTTTCGCAGTTGAGTTGCAACCGGTAATTGTTACATGTCTCTCCACACACTGGTCAAGTAGGTGAAAAAAAAAAAAAGAAATAGGTACATTCTTTTATGGACACCCCGTACATGTATATCTCCTGGGATCCGACACAGAGGAGCAAAGCTATAGGGCCACTGCTTCCTACCAAGCACGCCATAAATGCGACTAATGAGGGTTGTGCGTGAGGTCATCATCCTCTGCGTAAAACAGATTACTACACAAACTCCATAGCAACACATCCAGCTTTACGGTGCTGGTTTCTCGCCCTTTGCTCCCTAAGGTGAGAACACGGAATAACCAATGAAGAACTGAGAATCTTCTGGACGGAAAGCAACTTTAACGACCTGGAGAACTTAATTACCAAGAAGCACAATTTTCAAGAGGATATGTCTTGACTTGCTGACAATCTGTGACAGACACTTGTTTAAAATAGCTTTGATAAAGCAAGTGCGTTAAGGCCAGCATTATATTTTGCTCAATAAAAGCCTGGAAACATATGGATGGAAGTATTTGTGCCATTTGCCAGTGAATTCATTGCAAAATCAACGTTTCAAGTGTTATCGTATTTGTGACAGACACAGAGCTTCCTGGCTTAATAAACCATTTTCTGACAAGGTAGATTACGTACAGACTAAATAGGAACAATTACGGTGTAGCTTACGAACAACAGAAAATGCCACTTGTAGTCGGTTTTATAGATTTTCAACAATGTGGACACAGAAGGCATGCGTACTTATTTAGAATAGAATACCAGGTTCACCTAGTCATTTGTGAACCATGTATCAAGGGACGACATGTAGGATTATTCATCGATGAAAAAAACAACAAAGACAACGAAAAGACACAAACGCATGAATGAGACAGCGATGGTTGAAAAGAAATTTAAGAACGGTGTATACTCATACATTCTTAACTGCAATAGTATGTAGTAAATATTAATATTGCATTCATCATTGTAACACACACATACATGGCTGCACACATCAAACATACAGAGTACATAATACACACACACACACTTACAGAGAGAGAGAGAGAGAGAGCGAGAGAGAGAGAGAGAGAGAGAGAGAGAGAGAGAGAGAGAGAGAGAGAGAGAGAGAGAGAGAGAGAGAGAGAGATAAAGTCGTTAACATGTTTCAACTTAAAGCTATAAAATTTAAAATTAAATAATCATGGAAACACAAAATTAACCAAAACAGATTCGTCAGTTGGGTTAGCCAGTTGATAGCATAACAAAATAATCCTTGGTCTGGAACTCCTGGAGTAAGATAACAGGAATTGGCAGAGATGAGACGGAAATGGAAGGAATTAAAAAAAAAACATAGGGAAATGGATGGATAGCACAGGATAGGAAAACTTAGCGTGGACTTGTTGAGGTCTATACTGTGTAGAAAGTTTATGGGTAATGAATGAAAGAAACAGGCCGGGTTGTACATTTTATTGTTATTGTTAATCAGAATCGACCTCACTGCACTCCGAGCAAACCCATAGGTGCTCAGTCTCCCTCAGCAAATGTCGAAGAGTATGAATGCTAATTGTACCTGTAACATTTTAGACCCGTCCAGTACTTTACCTCGCAATGTTCAAATAATAGCGTTTATCTAGCCAAACGTTTGGTGGAAAGGTGAAGAAAGAATAAAGTATGATGTATGATCACACAAACAGACAGACGATTGCTGTCAATGCTAACCTTCGTTATTCGGCTGACTGTTTCTAGGACTCTGTCTCTTTAACTGTCTCCTGTGTCTTCTGTAGGTGGGTCGAGAGCTGTTGGCAGCAGGTGACTTCTTCCAGAAATAATAAAACTCCACTAGTTCACTCTGGGAAAAGAAATGTTAATATTGTGTAAGTTCGGGCGAAAAAAATATGCCTTGTCACTAATCCCCACCCGTTTATTTTTTCCGTTCAGGTGTCTAGTCATACATCCTGGCCTGGTTCATTTCTTGCTGCCGACAGGAGTCGTGGATTAGGATCTGTGTAATTCCATTAAAATGTTCCCTTTATCTCACGGTATAGAAATTTATCTCCTGGTATACGAATAATTGTTGATAATACGACTTGATTAAGTAACTGTTGCATAACAAAATTATACCCGCCAAAATCCGAGAATTTATAGGTCGTGTTTTTTACCGAAAATCCGAGAATTTATAGGTCGTGTTTTTTACCGATTATTTCCATATTTGGAAATCGTCGGGCGTTCGTCGACATCGGCTTTTTCTGTGTTTGTAGAGCACACTATTCTAAACTGTTCATTGGCTGTGTCAATCCACGTGGCTTGTAACCGCGGTGTTTACACTATGGCGTCGGATTCATAAATTCTGTATACACATTTAGTCAGTCTCATTTTTCGGAACTTTTTGTGTGAAAATGCCTCGAAAAAAAAGAATAGCTTTCGTCATCTAAAACTGGAAACGGCCAGAGCGAAGCGATGGAACCAAGACAGTGCAGGTAAAAGTCGCTAATTTTGTTATGGTAACGGTGTAAAATTAATCACTTGCAGAAAGCCAGGCAGTTACATGTGGTGAGGTCATTTACACATATTTTGTTCTCTTCTTCTTCTTCTGCGTTCGTCCTAAAAAGGACGTTTGTTACGTTGTGTCGCCGTTTACAGCAAAGCTGCGATATCTGCGCCTTTTGGTCCGACACATCCGTTTTCGGCATGGCATTTTTGGGACCGGGTTAGCCTTCCCTCTTCGATCCCTACTCTCTCAGCCAGACTGCAGTGATGCATCCTGTTTCCAGGACCACCACTTGGAGGTGGAGTAGGGTCTTGGTCAGCTCTGGTTCGCTGACCCTGACGCAAGCAGTCAAGCTATGGGTCGCTTACTGCATTCCTTACTTTTGATGCGTCTTCGGTCCCATATTTCGTTTTGATTTACTCTGTTAGGACTGAGTGGAGGGGAGAAGAAGGTACTATATTTGGATATTGGAAATCTGACTTAATTTTCTTGAATCAATACACAATATGTCTTAATAACCCATAAAGGGTTCAACGATATACTTTTAAAAAAAGTCACATGTGAATAAGCTATTATTTTTTTAAGTTTATATATTTGTAAGCTATTAGTAAACGCATTGGCAGTAAAGAGTGATCACATTTTTCTGGTTTGACAAAATAACATGACTCCACATTATACGATAAATTATCATGGTATTTATAAGCATGTGACATATGTTTCTTGAGCTGTGATTATTTATTATGTACTTTTTTCAGAACCATATGGTCCCCCTAATGAGCCTAGTCTGCCTGAGGTTATGCTGTCAGCTGTAAATGAAGGAGCCAGCACAAGCTCATCTACAACAACTTCTACATCTTTATCCCACAGCACTCCACGGTTCTGTAAAAAGCTGGAACTAAGTGCCTCGTCGGTGCAAGAAGCTTCAACACCTAACAATACTGTCTGAAGAACTATATTTGATATGTCTGAGATATGTAACCTTGTTAGTCAGTTTGCATGTCCAGAATGTTATGGGAAGCTGTCTGCAGAAATTAATAATAAGGCCAAGAGAAGTCTTGTTCAACACATCAAAGTGAATTGTGTTTGCAACAAAACCGTTGCATCAACGCACACATCATCGGTTGATGAACATAATTCATTCAGTGTGAACAAAGTTGCGGTTCTATCATCGTTGTTATCAGGAATGGGACCCTATAAATGTAACTACTTTGCACAGAACTTGGATATGCCTGGCCTGCATCAAAATACTTTCAACGCAATTGCACATAAATTTTATTTGCAAACACCAGAACTCGCAAAATTAATATTTGATCACACTGCTAAGCGTAAACTGTGCTCAGAGCAATCAACCATATCATGAAGATATTATGGATATTGAAGTCAGTTTTGATGGCAGATGGCTCACAAGGGGCCACAGTTCAAAAATTGGTATTGGTTGTGTTGTGGAGATCTTGACAGGTCTTGTTATAGATGCCCATGTGCTTTCAAAATACTGTCAGACATGTGCTACAACTGGTTCTTGGCACCAAGGAGGAAGCTCCGGGAAACTTCAGCAAATGGAAAGAGGAGCATGTGAAGCAAGGATGCGATATAAATTTTGAAGGTATTTACTTCTGAATCTTATTTTTAGTTTCTCCTCCTTGTCTAAAAATTTAAACTGGTGTAATTTTTATTTCTCCACAAGTATCATTTTTAGTAACATATTTTACTACTTACATGTGTTTGCTTTGCTTCCATTGTACCACATTTGCTTCTACATTGTAAAGGAAAGTGCTCAATGTTTGCTTACATCATTACTTTAAGTGTTACTAATTCATACCTTTTCTTCTTTCTAGGAAGTTCACGGCACTAAGAAAACTGCACTAATAAAAGGAAGGAAATTAGGCACAAATCTCAACAGAAAGCCAGACAAGAAGCTGCAGAGGAAGCTGGATATGCTGCCGGTATGTGTCATAAACGAACGGACAGATGGACTAAAGATAGAAAGAAGGGAGGGCTGAAAGCAGGGACACATGCAACACTAAACACGCGTCGCGCGATACACAATTGCTGCCATCACGCGTGTAAGGCCACATGCACTAGTTTTTTTCAAATCGACAGTGATAAAAACACTACCCATACCAGAGTTAGGTTTTAAAAACTTACAAAATTCTTATTAGGAAATATGACATTATACTGGTTTACGTTTGAAAACATGACAGTACCCAGACACCCTAAAGTTTGGAAGTGAGGAGGTAGTAACAGCACGACTATCCTAGAAGAAAATGCATATTGGCTCCATTAAATATATATATTTGGGTTCCATAGGACTTGCTGACAAATAATATGTTAAACGTTACGCAAATAGTCTAGGAATTAACAAATTATAGCCAAAAGAAAATAGTGAGGGTGTCAGACAACACCAAATTCAGAATCGCTCAGTGGCAGATTTTCACCCCACCATTGTATGGGAAATAGGCTGACATGTTACCTCCTATTTGATTGGCGGAAAATAAATGTAAGGCTAAACACGATTAGTCGGACTATAAATACTACTTCTTTGTTGTTAGGGGAAACGTGAGTAGGAGTACTTTTTTGAAAAGCTGTGTAAACATGGCATGATTGGTTAGACCTGCCAATATAGTCAATTAGAGGCGTCAGGTCAACACCACATTTGCAAATAAACTTACTACAGAATCAGTGCGTTGAGCACCAGTGCATATTTTGCAAAATAAAAGCCTGGGACATCGGCAGATCGAAATTGTGCTATATTCATTGCCGGTCAACGTAATTCTGTGTTATTTCCATGAATTGTGGTAAGCTTGAAATATTTGACATCTTTTAATGAAAATTGAATGTAAATTGATAATTTATGTCTGTATATATGTGTGGTTCAGTAGCGAACATGAGGTAAAGCCTATATAATGCTCCAGCCTGAACAGAAGGTGTCGGAGGAAAGTAAAACTACATGGAATTGCCAAACAGTACACTGACACCTATTTTATTGACTAGAAAGAAATAATGCTGGAATTGCAGAGGCGTAGTAACCATTAGGGAGGAATATACTGGTGAAAATTGTTTCAGATGAAGATAGCAGTTGGCCTACCGCTCTGAACTCAGTGTTTGTTATGTATTATGCTCAGTGTAGAAATAGAGTATAAATTAGTTCTGAAGTAGGAGGTACAACCTTCTTGTTTCAGGGACTGTGGTCCTAAAGCTATTGAGCAGTACCTGGTCAGAGCTTTGCTGAATCCAGAGGCGGACAGCATACTCCTTGGTCCATATAGCAAACAGTGAGGTGTCTCCAGAACACAGGGGAGCAATCGAGCAGAGGAGTCTTTTCCTGCCGCCATCACGAAAGTTAAGCCTATGTGGCCAGCTGAGCTCAACATTATGTATCCCCATCCTAAACTGACATTGTATAAAATTAAGAGGGGAAATTAATTGTTTTAATGAACGGAACTGAGAACATCTCCAATACTAGTTCCAACAGAAATAAACACTTGAAGTCATGATGACAAATACCAACATAGCTTGAAAAAAACAACACCAGTATTACCTCATATTACCACTACACAACTGACACACATAGGATAAGATTAATAAAATATGTCACTACAAGATTCATATTGATAAATTCTGTACATATAACTTGTAATTAAAATTGATTGTGATTCCTGGTTCACTTTGTATTTGAATCAGGACACATATATATTAATGAAAAGTGCTTAATACATATTGATATTTGAAAATTTACCAGTGACTCATCCAAGATAGTCTTATAGAATGTTACATGTGTGTGAGTGTCACAGTGTTGTCAAGTGTGGTGGAATAAATTGACTTGTTTATCTGTCTGTTGTTGTTGTGACTTACACTTCATCATATACATACCCTAGACATTCAATGTAGTCATCACTATATTCAAGAATAATTCTGACTGAGGTATAAATATGTGGTAGCAAGTAAGGTCATCTATAATACACTACCCTTATTAGATATAGATACCTTCACAGCTGATCTCAGTCAGTACACTAAGTCCCCTATGAATATTTATATATCCCACTTTACCACAGTATGTTCTGAATGACAAGTAAGTAATTTTTTGGTGTAGTTTTACATACATTTAATTATATTCTAATTATAGTGGAAAATGTGATTTTCTCCAAATCTTATTTTCTCATCCTAATTTTCTTATAACTTCCAAACTTCTGTCCTAATTGTCATAAGACTTTGCACATATATTGTCCATAATATTTTAAAACTTTTGTTAGAACGGTTTTTAAGTATCTGGTCAAACGTTTGATTTATTGCAAAAAGCAATGTAAAATTTAGCGAAATTTGTTACTATTTTTAGACACTAAATTTAAAGTCCTACAACTTTTTTTGTATTAAAGTTATCAAAAATTCAAGTTAAACAAGTATTAAAATGTAATGTTAAATGTTGTGTTCAAATCTGGTATTCATAGCTTAAATAAAAAAGCCTTAGGAAATTGAAATAGAACAATAGAATCCAATATTGCTCAGCTCTAAAACGGTAGAAAGCTGCACTAAGAAAAGGAAGGAAATTAGACACAAATCGCAACAGAAAGTCAGATAGGAAGTGTCATGAAATATTCTAATCCACATATATAAATTATTAGGTAAATATGAAGCCTAACAAATAAAATTAATAAAGAGAAGAGCAATGGTAAAATGACAGTGCTGTCCCAAAGAATGTACTCGAAATCCCCCTTGTTTTCTGCTTCGTCTGCAAATTGTAACGCTTTCACGTTGATAGTAAAGCTTACTGTATTATTACCCGCCTTCTTCAATGAAACGTGTGCTGTATTTCTTGGAAAAGCATTGAGACGTACTGCGTAATGACCTAAATTAACCCTAACATTAATTATACTGCGTTACCAAAACGAACGAACAGATGGACTAAAGGGATAAAAAGAGAAGGGAGAGGCAGAAAGCCGAACACTAAACCCGCTTCGCGCGATACACAATTACTACCATCACGCGTGTAAGTCTACATGCACTAATTTTTTTTCAGACGGACAGTGATAAAATACACTACCCTTTCCCAGAGTTAGGTTTATAAATCATAACAGACTCTTATTAGAAAAGACAACATTATATGGGTTTACGTTTGAACACATAACAGTACCCAGACAGCACATCTTCTAAACAGGAGATAGAAGAAATTGCATATTTTGAACGCAGCCACGTAGCTCCTTTAAATTAGTATTTTTGGGTTCCTTAGGGTTTGCTGACAAATAATATGTAAAACGTTACGCAAATAGTCCAGGAATTAATAAATTATACCCAAAATAAAATATTGGGGGGTGCCTGACAGCATAAAATCATTTCTGCTCATAAAATTTTTTTTATAACGTGTTTGAAAAAACCTTACGTTACATAAATAGCCTACCATGTAAACTCCAAATTGATTGGAGCGCAACAAATGAAAGCCTAACCACGATTGGTCGGGCTATAAATACTATCTTGGTTGTTGGGGGAGACGGGAAAAGATAACATTTTTTCAAACACTTGTCGAAACGTGGCTCATTGGCCAGTCTCGCTGATATACACACTTGGGAGCGTTAGTTCGAGACCACTAATTCAAATAAGCTTGATAAAGCGACAGTACGTTGAAGCCAGCTCACATTTTTGCTAAAATAAAAGCCTGGAACATAGGCAGAACGGAATTTGTGCCAGTTTGTGCCAGAATTCATTGCTAATCAACGTATCTGTGTTTATTTCCATGAAATTGTGGTAAGCTTGAACCATTCAGTATCTTTTAATGAAAAATTGAATGTGAATTGTTGATTTATGCCTGTATATATATGTGTAGTTCAGTGGCAAACGTGAGGTAAAGCCTATAATGCTCCAGCCTGAACAGAGGGTGTCGGAGAGAAGTAAAACGGCATGGAATGGCCAAGTAGTACACTGACACCTGGATGATGGACTAGAAAGAAATAATGCTGGAAGTGCAGAGGCGTAGTAACCATTAAGAAGGGTAATACTGGAATAAAGTATTTCAAATGAAGCTGACTGTTGGCCTAACGCTCTGAACGCAATGTTTGTGCTGTATTGTGATCAGTGTAAAAGAGAATATAAATTAGTTATGAAGTAGAAGGTACATCCTTCTTGATTTCAGGGACAGTGGTCTTGATGGTAGTGAGCAGCACCTGGTCAGAGATTTGCTGAATCCAGAGTCGGACAGCATACTCCTTGGTCTTTTTAGCTATCAGTGAGGTGTCTCCTGAGCCCAGAGGAGAATTCGAGCAGAGGAGTCCTTTCCTGCCGCCATCACTAAAGATAAGCAGAGTTGGCCAGCTGAGCTCAACATTATGTCCCCTCATCTTGAAATAACTTTATAAAAATCAACATTAAGAGGGGAATTTACTTGTCTTAAAATCAGGAACTGTGAACATCTCCAATAATGGTCCCTAAAGACAAACTATTGAAGTCATGATGACAAATACCAACAGAGCTTGAACAAAACAAAACCAGTATTACCTCATTTTACTACTACACAACTGACACACATAGAACATTTGTAATAATATATGTCACTACAATATTCATATTAAATACATTCTGTACATAACTTGTAATTTAAATTGATTGTGATTCCTGGTTCCCTTGTAGTTGAATCAGGACACATATTCATTCATGCCAGTAATGAATACATATTGTTATTTGAAAGTTTATTAGTGACTCTTTTAAGATATCTTTGTAGAGTGTTATATGTATGTGAGTGTCACCGTGTTGTCAAGAGTAGTGGATTAAATTAAATTGTTTATCTGTCTGTTGTTGTGACTTACACTTCACCATACTCATACCCTAGACACATAACGTAGCATCACACTATTCCAGAATAATTCTGACTGAGATATATAGATATGTGGTAGCAAGTAAGGTTATATATATAATATACTACTCTTATTAGATATATATATACCTTCACAGCTGATCTCAGTCAGTACACTAAGTCCCTTATAAATATTTATAACATCCCACTTCACCACAGGAAGCTGCTGAGGAAGCTGGATATGCTGCCAGTATGTTCTAAATGATAAATAAGTAATTTGGGGTGGGGGGAGAGGGGGGAGAGGGGGGGTAGTAATACATACTTATTTAATTATAGTCTAATTATGGAGAAAAATATGATTTTCTCAAAATCTATTTTTCTCATCCTAATTTTCTTATAACTCCTAAACTTCTGTAATAATTGACATAAGATTTGGCACATATATTGTCCATTATCTTTTACAACTTTTAATAACTGGATTTTTAAGTATCTGATCAAACTTTTGATTTATTGCAAAAAGTAATGTAAATGTTAGCAAAATTTGTTACTATTTTTAGACACTAAATTCAAAGTCCTACAACTTTTTTTGAATTAAAGTTATCAAAAATTCAAGTTAAAAAAAAGTATAAAATGTAATGTTAAATGTTGAGTTCAAATTTGGTATTAATAGCTTAATCAACAAAAAAGCCCAAGCAAATTGAAATAGAACAATAGAATCCAATATGGCCGCCATTTCCATGGCAACCAGCGGTGCAGTACCATCAAACTCTTCATTTTGCGTATCTAGTACTGATATAGGTTAAGTCTGTGCATTTTCATTGAAATACAGCAATTAATAACGAAAATAGCATTTCAGTGTAGCTCCTCCCCTTAAGGGATGTGGATGTTCACTGCCTATACATGTATCTTATACGGCAGATGTATTTTAGAGAAGACCAAATGTTATGTTTCTAACGATCTACGGAAAAATACGTGAAAGTGTATGCATGTATAGGTGTGCGCATGCATGTGTGTATGTGAAGTTAGCAGTTATTAAGGCAGTTAGTTTTGTCTTTGAACAGAAAACTGGAATCTATGCTATGCGGAATATCTCCTGCGCGCGAGCCTTCACAGGCGCCGGCCTAAAGATTAATACTCAACAGGTGTTTTCAAGTTTGTGCGTATGTGTTTTTTTCCCTCGCTTCTCCACTCTCTATATGTTTCCCTTCACCTGTGAGGCATGACATCGACAGGTAAAAATTTCGCAAAAATATGTTCCTTTCCAACTGGACGTGAAACAAACGGGACGGGAAAGCTGACAGAACAATGGCAGAGTAAGGTCTAAAGGCTGCAGCGTTTGCTCGGACGCTAAAACACGAAACAAAAATACATGCTTATGGTTGAACAAACAAAAATACTAAAAATCTGACACAAAAGGTAACGAAAGGAATGTCCACAAAATGGTACCAAGGCACAACATTTCAAGTCTTAAGAATTTTGGTCGGGGCTATTTTCCACTTTTAATGTGTGCGCGCGCTTTAATGGTGCGTGCGTATTATATATATATATATATATATATATATATATATATATATATATATATATATATATATATATATATATATATATATATATATATATATATCTTCTTCTTCTTCCGTCCTTAGCCACCGACCGTCAAAGCAGTCAGTGGCCATTACGCCTAGTGGCGTCTTAGGGCAACAGCAGATAGGTTTTCTTTGCCATTGTTTCCCATCACGCCTATTGGCGTCTTTAGGGCAACGGCAAATCAATCCATTTGCTGTTGTTTCCGTAATCGAAGTGACTGGCAAACGGGTGATCAGCCCGTTGTATATATATATATATATATATATATATATATATGTCGTGAGTTAGTCTGTTTCACAACACGGCCTTCTGTATAATTCTGAGTAACTCTGACCACACCGCGCGCCATACATTGTAAGAACTGTATGATACATTGGCCAATGGAAAGACTTCCTTATTCGCGTGTTTACTGAAACGTACTAGGCTTAACATGGAGTCTCAATCCGTGCAACCGAGTGAAGGACTCCATTTAATTACATAAGTAGTAAAGAAGTACCACCGGGGAAGAGGTCTATAATTCAACAGCAGGAATGTTACTTTAGAGGTAGGTGTAAAGTAGTTTATTAAGAGAGAAAAATCGAGTGGAAAGGCCTCGACACATCAGGTTAGTCCCTAATTTAGCTGTTTAAAGTATGCATAAAATAAAATGCACTTAGGAGATTAAAAGATTATTAGATAAATAGATAAAGAATAATTTAGGGTATAATTTAAGCTTTGGATGAATAAAATCGCTCCAGAAATAAGAAAGATAATTGGGAAAATAGTTTTTCATAATTGAACAGAGAGACAAATTATGCCTCATTTTGAGATTCGCAATATCACTTTAGCCCCTGCGTTCCGATACGCCGGATGTGCTAGTATAAATAGACCTTGCCCTTGCTAAATTGAGGCCATAAGATTTGAAAAGCACAGCGAGCAGAAGAAGCGGTAAAATTGTTAATGAAGTGTGCCTTTGCCAACTGCAGCTGAAGAGTAGACCATAGACACCCATTAACAGCTCGTCTGTGTGTGCCTGAGGGTAAGAAAGAATATATATATATACACCAATTAAAATAGTATATATATATATATGGACTATATGGTATATGCTATATATGGTCTATATATATATATATATATATATATATATATATATATATTTCTATAAATACACTACAGTGTGCGAGAGAGAGTGTGTAGAAGTGTTTCTGCAACCATTGTGTATTTTCTGAACGACATGTACAGACTGTGTATATTCAAAATAAATTGCGAATGATAAAATAAGTGTGTCTGTAGGTTTGGGAAAGCATTTAAAGAATTATTTCTTGTTGGAATGGGACACCTAACCAGGAACATAAGGAAGGATGACCAGAAATTGTTTTGAAAGCATTGATCAAGGTATTACTTAAATTTTATACTAGAGACAAATCATTGTATGGAGGCATAGGGGACATATGGATCTAACTAAGGATTTAGAAGGAAAGTGTAGTCACGGTGAACTGGCTGTGGGTAATACTAGTATAAATTGTCCTGTGCATCTGCTAGCACATTGTCTGACAATGTCTATCATCTCCATCTTGTGTAATAATGAAATAGTGATGGACCATATAGGGGTTACGTTTATTTTTGTTTCAGGTTTTATCCTGAAAACTACACCAACTTAAAAGAGTCATCCACCTCTGTTGGACTCTGTGGTGCGAGTGCTCTTGTGGCCAACAGAGCCAGATACCCAGCTTCCACTGCCTGGAGGAATTCATAATATTGTCCGTCCGGGCAGGAGAGTGAACGACCTCTAAACAACAGATAAGTGGCAAAACAAAGCCACTAGTCATCGTATCCAGATTATACCCCGACATTAACAAACAAGATACTAATAAAGACAGCCTACAGTGTATGATGAAAAGTGTGGACATAAATTTACGCATTTTTTTTTTTTTGCGTACGCCCGCTATTCTTCTTCTTCTTCTTCTTCGATCCTTAACCACCGACCGTCAAAGCAGTCAGTGGCCATCACGCCTAGTGGCGTCTTGTAGGGCAACAACAAATTGATTCCACTTTGCACGGTCGGTGGCCATCCTTCGTACAGTGCCCCAACTCTGGTTCATTCTTTGCATCTCAGCCTCCACAGTCCTCCGCCAAGTTGTTTTTGGTCGGCCTCTCTTTAAACGGCCGCTATTACTCGAGGCGAAATCTCAGGTTAGTAGGCCTAACCTGAGACTGATTTTTACGTGAGTATCCCTTTTTTTCTTGTACAGAGACAGGTGTCCCTCGCCATTCAGGCAGATACTCGCCGATTTCGGAGGTACCCATTAGAACTGGGTCGGCTCAGGAGCCGCCAGTCCCTGGTCGACGACACTCCTTCAAATGTACTCGCCAGGGCTCGAGTTAATCCAGTCCAAATATCGGTCGACGAAAAATCTTCAAATGTCCTCGCCCGGGTTTGATCCTGCGTCACCCGGTCGCCAGTGCAGTTTGGTAACCACTACACCAGTGCGGCTCGTTATTTTACCCACTACTAGCTTCACAGTCAAGAAATAGTGATAAAACTCATTAGTATCATATAAATGTTCTTTAAAAGGAGATAATTAACCCAGGTGATAACCTTCAACCAGTGAATGACTTTTTAAGATTGTTAATTATTTTTCAATGTTTATTGATTTATTGTTGTAAATAAATTTGATTTCATTTCAAACTTTCCAGACCGAAAAGAGAAACGGAATAGGCTAAATAAATTGTAAATATTTACCAGCAGACTTACTTACTTATTAAAGTTGAGTTTATGTTCTTGTTGGAAATAATTTTATTAATATCCCCTAGCAGAGTCAACAATAATAATAATAATATAATAATCAAGGGAGGATCTTGAGAGGGAGCCCATAGGGATCCAGGATAATACAATAACATCATACCTGGAAACTTATACAGCTTGACCCTACCTTTGATACCCAAACACCCTTACTCTTTTCAGAGAAGGGGGTATTACTTATAAGACCAGACTCTTATCTGGCACTATCCTGGTATCACCTGATACAACTTTTTGTCCAGGATATCTTATATTTTAATAACATCTCAACCCTCTCGCGACAATATATATATATATATATATATATATATATATATATATATATATATATATATATATTATAATATATATATATATATATATATATATATATATATATATATATATATATATATATATATATACACACACACACATACGTAACATTAGTGTTTGTGATATCTTGCACACATCCAGAATAAAATATGTTCGCTGGCTACACGCATACGAAGTGGTAGTAGAAATTACAAAGGCGGCATATCTACTCCAAATGGTGTTCGATTTCCGGGCGAAAGTCTACTGCCAGGGGTCACGCACACTTAAGTAGACTAGAGGGTTTTTATATAAAATAAATTATACCATATTGTGTATTTCCTCTCATTTTTTTTAAAAACAGTGTTTTAATGCTCTGAAAGTATCGTTATAAAATGTTGTAGCCACCACAGGCCATACGCAGGAATCCAGTGTCTCGCTATTATCGTAGCAACACACTGGATACTCAGTTGCTGATTTTATTTGTCACTGTCGCTCCTCGCGAGCATGGAGCCAGCACTACAGCAAGTCCTCATGAAGCCTGCATCAAACATTCACAACCGCTTGGAGCGGTGGTTTCTGTAGCAACTAGTTTGACGTGTTGACATTACCGGCCTCATCAACTGATATTTCTATATAGCTACAAATAAAAATAAAACCATCTTCATCCACCAAGATTTTAAGGAAAAATAAAAAGAAATAAGAAACGCCCCTAACAGATTTAAAGGAAAAACAAAAAATTCTACAAACGCCCCTAACTTAGATTTAAAAGAAAAATAAAAGAAATTTCTAGAAACACCCCTAACTTACATTTAAAGGAAAAATCTAAAAAACTTCTAGAAACGCCCCTAACTTACATTTTAAGGAAAAGATCAAAAGAAATTTCAAGAAACGCCCCTGACAGATCTAAAGTGAAGATTTGGAAAGAAGACATGAAAAGGATGATTACAGAAAACCTCAGCAAGACAGAACTGTTACATGTGGCGGGAAAGCGGAAAAGAAAACGGTTGACAAGAGCTGAGAAAGACCAAAGCACAGTTGACTGCAAGAGTGGACAAGACAAAAACATGGTTGACAAGAGCTGAGAAAGACCAAAGCACAGTTGACTGCAAGAGTGGACAAGACAAAAATATGGTTGACAAGAGCTGAGAAAGACCAAAGCACAGTTGACTGCAAGAGTGGACAAGACAAAAACATGGTTGACAACAAGAGCAGATAAAGAAGGTTTAAAAGAAAAAACAATTTACAAGAAAAAAAAACACGCACACACCATAATATACCGGTATTTCCTGCCTACACTGCACTTACCCCTCCTAGTTTCGGGGGGAGGCAGCAGAGAAAGAAAATGCTACGGCTCCCTCCTGCATGTTGTAGGAGACGACTAATATGAGGTTGTGAATGAAGCTGAGAACCTCATCATGTAAAGCAAATGGCTACATAAACCATCAGTGCACAATGCGTTCACGTCCCATGTCTATTTTGTCATGTACCCTGGAGGATACACGTCCCATGTTCATTTTGTCGTGTACCCTGGAGGATACACGTCCCATGTCTATTTTGCCGTGTACCCTGGAGGATACACGTCCCATGTCCATTTTATCGTGTACCCCGGAGGATACACGTCCCATGTCTATTTTGTCGTGTACCCTGGAGGATACACGTCCCATGTCTATTTTGTCGTGTACCCTGGAGGATACACGTCCCATGTCTATTTTGTCGTGTACCCTGGAGGATACACGTCCCATGTCTATTTTGCCGTGTACGCTGGAGGATACACGTCCCATGTCTATTTTGCCGTGTACGCTGGAGGATACACGTCCCAACTACGAACACCGGAAAACACGTGAAATAAAGGGGACCGCGGCTTTCCCGTATATTTGTGTAGATAGGTGTCTCACACCGTCGTCTGCGGTTTCCTATTCGATCAGTCTGGAATGAGGTAAAGTAAGATGCAATGAGGCAAAAGCAAGGAGAATTCCGTTTACTAGTCAGACGAGCTGAAGACAACGAAGCCAAAATTCAAACAACACAATAAGATAGGTTAGTTTTAACATTTTTGTAACATGCGGAAGTCAGAACCAACCGAGAACGAAAAGTGCTAAGGACACAACGTATAAAAAGTAATTGTCGTATATTCTATAATTCTTCTTTTTCGTACACGTTCTGGCGTCAACTTCAATATGTTTACAAAACACAATGGTCAGCCTGAGGTGGTTGGTGTCTCTACAGAGTCTGTCCAGCAACGGTAATGGTGACGGCTATATGCACTTTCTCTGTTCCTCATAAGCTGGGTGCCTTGCCTTTGCAGCGAATCTTCAGCGTCATTTAATGGGTGCCGCAGTTACATTAATCAGCGGTTCTATCTTTAGCTTGCTGAATAGATGGTATCCCAATCTGCTGTGGCATGCGTGAAGTCTAAATACTACCACGTGTACACTTCTGCTCAGCTGGTTGTACGGATGCTCTGCTTCCCACCTGTTCCTGTATGTGCTTCTGATAAAACGCCTGGTCACACTTCATGCATTATGTCTGCATCAGGTTGAGGTAGCTTTCCACCTTCCTTTACCAATCTTTCAACCTCCTCATTGCCCTGTAATTATTGGCTGTCGATACGGTGGGTTGCCAGTCGTATTAAGTACTTCGCACAATATTTCATTATGGTCGCCAAAAAAGTGAACTATTGTAGTATCCGTAGTTGCAAAGTGAATGTTTATGAGTTTCAAATATGGCAGCTGTATTACTGCACACTGCGTATTAATATACTGACACATTATTCGACTTTTTAGTCTCGACAATGACGTATGAAGTGCCGTGATGCACAAATCTACAGCAGAAATATTACCGGCTTCCCACAAAAATCAACACTGTCACGTAAAGAATGATTTAATTACGAACGCAGATATAGATCATTTGCCGTAGGTCGGCTCGACCCAATGCAGAAAAAAAAATGTTCTCGGCGTTTTAAAAGTCAACACTAAATAAACTAAACTACAATAACAACTCACACACCTTCGAGAAAGAGAGTGATAGTACGAGGGATAATGTGTAGACAAACAGAAGCATGGAGCACACACGGTTTCATTCTTCGATTTTGGTGACTATCTGACACCACATCCTAAAGACCTGCGCTGTTGCGGGTTTTCTGACTGATAATTCCAACGCTCAATGCACAAAAAGAACTTGTAGAAACTGAATTCGCACGCATACGAGCGGGGGAAGGCGGCGTCCAGGAATGACAGTGAGAAATAATTTATACAACAGTGAACGCGACTAATAGTGCAAGCGGGAATGGTGGTCGTGAAGAGAATAACAAACCAGAGAGGAGATATGACAGGGATGAGATAGATAGGAGACATAAAAGAAAAGATGGATATTTCTGAAGCAGGCAACCAGGCAGCGCAATGAAAACACCGGGCCACGTCTAAATAATCTCTAGCAGAGACCTTTCGAACTCTCACTCAAATAGCACGCATATCCTCTACGATATCCGACTACTTAAGATTTCCTACAAATGAAGGAACTGCTCGAGATACGTTACACTACATTCACTCGTCACACTCTTTCCACGAGCTTAGAGAGGATTTGTAGAGAGAATAGAGCTCGAGAATACATCGTCTCACTGGCTTTCAACATCCCACTGTTGGGATCTTGAGAGTCGTTTGTGGAGTGAAGGGTTGGTTGTGTGCTGTATGCAGTCGCTCGAGGAGTGATAAGAGGTCCAGCCGCTAGCAATGTTTTTTTGCAATGCTTCAGTCGGTCTACTTATTTCCATTCCAAAAAAAAAAGTTTACTCATCGCATAAATACTCGTACGGTAAAATACTCGTACGGTGCGTGTGACCTTATTCATTTGTCTAATGATTCCATATCTAAGTAGTTTCTACTTTAACCCATTTCTCCTCTCCTACCATGCCAGTGTGAATTTTTCTCCTCGAAAGCATCTTCAATCACCTCTGCAATAAATAATATTATGTCATCTATGGGCATATGTTGTTGGAAACTAGTATGCTAACTGGTAATGCCACTGCTTCCTTTCTGAGTTTCACGTAGGTCTGGTATTAATTTAGTCTCCATCAGTAAACGTATGTTACCAAATAAGAAGATGGTTTTGTAGAAATTAAATAAAAAAGAAAAAGAAAGAAAGAAAAGGGGGCAGATTAAATCAGATGACATAGACAATGTAAGCGGAGCAAGTAGTTCAGACCAAGAAACAAACCTCATACTTGAATCTAAAAATACAAGGTTTAGGTAAACAATTATAGCAGACCAAGAAACAAATCTCATACTTGAAACTAACAATACAAGATTAAGGTGAGCAAGTATAGCAGACCAAGAAACAAATCTCATACTTGAATCTAAAATATAAGATTAAGGAGAGCAAGTATAGCAGACCAAGAAACAAATCTCAAACTTGAAACTAAAATATAAGATTAAGGAGAGCAAGTATAGCAGACCAAGAAACAAATCTCAAACTTGAAACTAAAATATAAGATTAAGGAGAGCAAGTATAGCAGACCAAGAAACAAATCTCATACTTGAAACTAACAATATAAGATTAAGGTGAGCAAGTATAGCAGACCAAGAAACAAATCTCATACTTGAATCTAAAATATAAGATTAAGGAGAGCAAGTATAGCAGACCAAGAAACAAATCTCAAACTTGAAACTAAAAATACAAGGTTAAGGTGAACAAGTATAGCAGACCAAGAAACAAATCTCAAACTTGAATCAGATTACCAACACAAAATAAAGTGAACAAGTAGTTCAGGACAAACACCTTGTACCTGAAGATGCTATACACATCTGACGAAAGTTGTCAATTAGCATACCGTTGTACCAGCAGCAAGTAATGTGAGAAGGGAGATGGGCTGTCGCATACACAAAAATTTGTAAATAGTTATTCAAAGATCGATGTATTTGAAACCCATTACGCCAAAAAAAAAAAAAAATATATATATATATATATATATATATATATATATATATATATATATATATATATATATATATATATATAAATATAAATATATATATAAATATATATATAAAATGAAAAATGTCTTTCGCGCTGTTATCTGATAACTCGAGAACGGCTGAACGGATTTTGATGCGGTTTTCACCAGCGTATTGGACATATCTCAGGGAAGGTTTTAAGGTATATATCGTCATGGTAGTGAATTTTTCTTCACTCCATTCATTCTTATCTCAAGGGACTTCATTCATTCTTATCTCAAGGGCAAGGGACGTAACTTACAAACTATATGTCATAATGTTTATTCTTTTTCGTTAAATTTAGAAGAAGTGCGTTGCTTTCTGTTGTGTTCAGTTTTTTTCTTTCTAAACCAGAGTTTTTGACAAGGAAACTTTAAATAATACTCAGCTATGTAAAGCTGTTACTTAAATTTACAGTGCAATGCTTTCTGTTATGAAAATTTTATAAATCGGGATCCCTGACAAGAAAATTGTGATTAATTCTCAGCCATGTTTGTGCTACAAGATTTGTGTATGTTCTAGAAGAGTCCCGAACTCCATTTATTCTGAAAATCGTGTTGATATGTGTGCGATGGGTAACATTATTTAAAAAAAAAGAATTTTTTTTCCAATTGGAAATAATCCTAATGTTTTTAACATTATTCGATGGCAATTTAAATAGATAGATAGACAGACGGACTGACATACAGACAGATATACAGACGGGACTGTCGGGACGTACGGGACAAACGTCCCATACGGGACACGTTTTGTGTGTGTGTGTGTGATTAGTACATTATTTTACTTAAATTTACAGTGTGATGCTTTCTGTTATGAAAATGTTGTAAATCAGGATCCCTGACAAGAAAAGTTTGATTAATTCTCAGCTATGTTTGTGCTACAAGATTTGTGTATGTTCTAGAAGATTCCCGAACTCCATTCAGTCTTAAGGGACGTAAAAACAATGTTTAACGCCCTTAGATTAAAAAATATATGTCATACATTTTATCCTTTTTCGTTAAATTTAGAAGAAATGCGTTGATTTCTGTTATGTAAGTTTTCTAAATCACGATTCCTGACAAGGAAAGTTTGAATAATACTCAGCTGTGTAGAGCTTTTACTTAAATTTACAGTGCGCTGCTTTCTATTATGCACATTTTCTACATCAGGATTCCTGAACAATGTTTAATTTTTAAATGTGCCACAGGAATAGCGATCATGCTTTATATTTTATTCTGCAAAAATGGTTTTGTTGTTAGAAGAAGTGCACAACTTTTTTTGAGGGAAATTATTACTTTCTTTTATTTAGTACTATTCTCCTTCCTTTTTATGTTTAAGTATGCAAGTAAAACTAAGTGTGTGTGGTTTTATAAGTAACGTATTCCCTTATAGCATTATTTTATAGAGGAAAGGGCATTAGTACTGGAAATGCATATATCTGAATACATAAGAGCGTGTGTGTGGAGCTACGTATGTACATGAATGCAAATGTATGTACACTTGTATGTATAACTCAGCTATGAAGAGTTGTTCACGATACGGCTCTAAGAATACGTTACATTCACTAAACTTGCCCTGAAAATCGTTTTGATGTGTGTGCGATAGGAAACATTATTTAAAAAAAAAAAAACAATTCCAACTGGAAATAATCCTAATGTCTAACATTATTCGATAGCAATTTCAATAGATAGACAGACAGACGGACAGTCATACAGACAGACAGATAGATTAGATAGGGACAGACGGACAGGGCAGACGTCCCATACGGCACAGAAGGGACACGTTTTGTGTATGTGTGTGTGTATGTGAAGGGTACATTATTTAAAAAAAAAAAATTTCTTCTAATTGGAAATAATCCTAATGCCTTTACCATTATTCGATAGCACTTTAAACCTTCCTAAAGCGATTCGTACCAAACCCGACTTGCAGCCATTCCGACATGGACCCGTGCTGGGCCGGGTATGACCGCTATTAATTAATAAATTTAAAAAAAAAAGGTATGAAAAACACCAGCAAATTATAATTAATAGAATCAATCACAAACAACAGGGCAGGGGAATTACTGCAATACATAAGTCTCTAGTCTGCACTGAGACATATGTGTGCAGTGAAAGGTATAACTGCATTGAGAGGTAAGACTGCATCAAAAGGCATGACTGTACTGAGAGGTGTGACTGCACTGAGAGATATGACTGATGACTGACAACCTCCTAATCAAAGAAATCACAGAAAAGGATAATTACAGAGTAACAACTGCAATCTTTACTGCTCTAACAGATTTTATGCTTAAGCTTTGTCACAGTTGTGCTCTAACATAGCAAAAGCTCATATAACATCTGCGAAATATAACATTTTCCTAAGTACCACAGTATCTAATGACTGTAATATTGGTTGAAATAAGTTCAAGCTTTAAGCTGAAAGTCTTCCAAGTGCTACTCAGACTACAGCACAACTTCCATTTCCAAATGTTACTTACCAATTCTGTTTCTGAACTTTGTCTTATGGCTGTGTTACAATTTACCTACTATATTCCTTCTTTCCCAACGGGCTGATCACCCGTTTGCCAGTCACTTTGATTACGGAAACAACGACAAACGGATTGATTTGTCGTTGCCCTAAAGATGCCATTAGGCGTGATGGGAACAACGGCAAAGAAAATCTATTCGCTGTTGCCCTTAAGACGCCACTAGGCGTAATGGCCACTGCTGACTGCTTTGCCGGTCGTTGGCTAAGGACGGAAGAAGAATTATTCCTTCTTTGTTTACTCTATTCCTCTAGTACCTTTTTGCTATTAAAAATAAGCCTAATGGACGTATACTGCCTCTTACTTGTTGTATGATGACCTCTCAGTGTACAAAAAAAAACTGATTTCTTTTGTAACTCAGCAGGACACGGGTTCTTAACTTTTCTAGACTTTTAAAAACGTCAGACTGCAAGGTCTTTCATACTTGGATATGCACCCTAATATAACTGATGGTCCTTGTGTCAAGGTTAACAGAGCATGCCTCCGCAAAACTTATATAAAATAAAAAAAGACTTTTAAAAATGCCCCCCCCCCATTAGTTTTGTTGTAGTCACTGCCCATGATTCATTGCTAAATGTGGTACTGGCTTAGTAACACTGCCCATGATTCATTGCTAAGTGTGGTACTGGCTCAGTAACACTGCCCATGATTCATTGCTAAGTGTGGTACTGGCTCAGTAACACTGCCCATGATTCATTGCTAAATGTGGTACTGGCTCAGTAACACTGCCCAAGATTCATTGCTAAATGTGGTTCTAGCTCAGTAACACTGCCCAAGATTCATTGCTAAATATGGTACTGGCTCAGTAACAATGCCCAAGATTCATTGCTAAATGTGGTACAGGCTCAGTAACGCTGTAGAACTCTTATTCAACTGCTGATGACGATTTGCTGCAGACAACGGTTTACTTTTTTTTGTGTGTGCAAAGAATTGTTTTTTGTACTTCATCTATTCTGCACTTTATTTCTGGCTGCGCCTTTCACCTGATATTGTTTATGCTGGTATTTAAACTGTTTGAAAATTATCCTATTCACTTCAACAACGACCTGGAGAAATCTGCCCCTCTGGTAAAATTGTTACTTATCTTCTTCTGACCAAAGCTTATACAATAGAGAGACAGTGGACACTGACAGGAAATAAAACCTGAATAAACACATAACCTCTGCAACTAGACATGCCCTTGACTGGAGCTACGCAGGAGATAAGAGAGTTTGGAGAAAAATGATAGTTGTGGAAACCAAGAAAACTGGGATCTCATGGGTAAAGCAGAAAAAGACAGCATTTAATAAAAACCAGTAGTAAGCAAAAGAAGCTTTCCTATGGTCTAATGCAGTATTTTCCACACTTAAGCAATTATGTACCCCCTTTATGAGTTTGGTTGTATTAGCATACCCTCTCTCACATATTAAATTTTAATACAGCTTCTTCTGCAGCTAAAAAAAAAAAATTTGCTATGTGCCACCTGAACCCCTTTCGTCTACCACACTGAAACACTGTTCTAATGGAATGAAAAGAAATGAGCTTCTACAATACTGCCCATTTGCTACCACTGCATGAATTGTCTTGAAGTAACCTGAACAAACATGGTCTGCAGCCAGGTGATAAGTCAGGACGTCAAAATCTAGCCCCTGAGGACCTAAGTGGAACAGTCCCAATTACGATGGTTTGGCCAAGTATGCAGAATGGAAGATCGGCTACCACAACATTGTTTCACTCTCCTCAGAGACCCTCTGGAACTAAATGGGGCATTTCTATTAAGCACTATTAGCGATCTTTGTCAGTACATTTTCTTGTATTTAACAGTTAATAGTAATAATCACAATATAGGCTCTACTCTTCTGTAACTTTTTATTAGCATAAACTGTGCCCATGATCTTTATTTTTCCCTTTTAAGTGATAATGCCAACATGACATTTGACACTGTTATATCTAGATAACAACTGTAACAAATACATGTTCATCCTGTGGTTATGCTTATAGTGTAGGCTATATTACAAACACCACAGTAAATCTTTTCAAACTGCGTGAGTTGCGGAATCAGCACACAGACCATAAAAAAATGAAAAGAAAATGTAGGCTTAATTCAATGTAATAAATCAACACGTCCCCTAGCACAATCTTACATCATCATTTTTTTTCAATAATAAAAGAAATATGATTATACTAGCAACAACCCGTCAAAATTGGCAGGTTGTTAATTATAGTGTGTTGTTTCTGCTACATGTATTACAGACGGTACTATCACTACTGTGGTCATTTCATTGCAGACGACCGTCTTTAGATATTTGTAGTGAAAATTATACAGATGTATTAAATATGAAGACATGAGTAACCCAACCTAAAATGACATGTAGAGCAGTGATAATGGTCTAATGGACTGTAAATTGACTAAATAACTAACATTTCTTTTATGACAGCATGTCTCGTAAATTGTTCGTGCATCTTTTAAAATCTTGCCCTGGTCGACTTACCGCTTCTGAGAAGCCTTGGTCGACTTACTGCCTCTGAGAACAATGTTTGAAGTTTGACGACACTCCAGTTCATGTACTGTTTATCAATCGTGTTGTTGGCTTCTTTCCATATCCAAATGTTCATGCACACCTTCATTTGCACACTTTCTTTCTATTTTCGCGAGAGTACATGTAAGGGGAAACAATACAATTATTGTCTAACTTTCAACCATAGTTGCACCCCCTTAGCTGTGGTTGAAAGTTAACGCACTCCCTCGAAAATAGAAAAAAGTGCGCAAATGACGGTGTGCAAACATGTGACTGACCGACCGACCGTCCGACCAAGTACTTACGGCGGCAATTATGTATTTTGATAAGATTAAAAACAAATATGCACATTCTAAATTTTTAGTTAACCTGTAGGCTATACAATATCAAATAAATGATGAAAATCGATGCTATCAGTAAGCTGATGGTAACAACTGAATATACTACATGTATAGACATAATCATGTTATCTTAGACATATTTCTCAACTATAACCCATCAAGATTGAACAAATTATAACCCATCATTAAAGAAATTTAATCGACCTACTCATTATGAAAGAGAGTAGGGCCTGTATGTTTAAAAAACAAAACACTAGCCTACTAGTAGTCCCAATGCAGATACTACCGTAGAAGTATTAAGTGTTAGAGATTTCACTGTACAGCTTTATGAGATAGGTGACCAGTTCCCTTTAACTGTAATTGCCTTCCGTGTCTGAACAGCTGAGCCAGGCACCCATTTACAGTTGGGTAGACCACACAGTGACGCTACCATGTTTCGAACCCGGAATACGGTAGGCTAACTGCTACGACAGGTAACCACTCTATCAATTGGATGCTTCAGTGGGCCCTATACATAGCCTACACATAACAGCTTCTCATGCAAGTTTGTTTTCATATCAAACGTTAGTGCCAGAGCAGGGCACCATGCTCTTAGACATACAGAAACGGCTTTACACTTACCGTCTGCCAGACCACAGTAGAGGTAGAACTGGAAACGACCTTGCCTTAACACCAGCTTATTATAGACTTCTGCACTGAAACTTGTGAAATGACGGCCAACTCAGTCGAGGAACTCACAAACAATTAATCCAAAATAATGAAGAAGTCTGATCAACAAATGTAGACTGTTAGAACATTAGTGATCCCAAAAACACGACACTGCATTTGTTGTTAGTCCTGTCATTTACGCCAGCTTTTACACGCTGACACACGAACACAACACAGGCCTAGCCTAGAAACCGACCAACAATTTACATGCTACCAGTTTTGCTCTCGGCTGGCGGGCGGATAATTCAAGATGGCGGCTCACCTAACATTGCAGCCGAACAACGGAAAGATCTATAAAATCCCGGCGTAGCGAAAAGCCACTGCGGCTATGCGAGCGGGCTAGGTGTTTTGTTGGTGTAGGGAACTAGCTACAGCGTCCTCAGAAAGGCGAACACTTTAATGAAAATCTGCCCACGGTGTTTGAGAACACACTGTAATTTAAATAAAATAACCCGAGTTAGATCACACCTCTTCAACGTGTTCGGCTTCAATACGTGGGAAGCCCTTTGTTTCCTTCTCATTTCATAAGCGAAAACTGGCAGGTTGAGCCCAAATTAATGGAAACTACATTTTGATTTAGTGACACTCTTTTCTTCTTCTTGTCCACGGTTCGATTCACAGTAAGCCTATCACGTATTTCTTTCCTGTTGTCAGGTGTCCTCATGTATTGTCCAACAAGTTACTTGTAACTGTTGTCTGGTGTCCTCGTGTATTGTCCAACAAGTTACTTGTAACTGGTGTCTTCCTGTATTGTCCAACAAGTTACTTGTAACTGTTGTCTGGTGTCCTCATGTATTGTCCAACAAATTACTTGTAACTGTTGTCTGGTGTCCTCCTGTATTGTCCAACAAGTTACTTGTAACTGTTTTATGGTGACCTCCTGTATTGTCCAACAAGTTACTTGTAAGTGTTGTCTGGTGTCCTCATGTATTGTCCAACAAGTTACTTCTAACTGTTGTCTGGTGTCCTCTCATGTATTGTCCAACAAGTTACTTATAACTGTTGTCTGGTGTCCTCATGTACTGTAAAACAAGTTACTTGTAACTGTTGTCTGGTGTCCTCCTGTATTGTCCAACAAGTTACTTGTAACTGTTGTCTGGTGTCCTCCTGTATTGTCCAACAAGTTACTTGTAACTGTTGTCTGGTGTCTTCATGTATTGTCCAACAAGTTACTTCTAACTGTTGTCTGGTGTCCTCTCATGTATTGTCCAACAAGTTACTTATAACTGTTGTCTGGTGTCCTCTCATGTATTGTCCAACAAGTTACTTATAACTGTTGTCTGGTGTCCTCATGTACTGTAAAACAAGTTACTTGTAACTGTTGTCTGGTGTCCTCCTGTATTGTCCAACAAGTTACTTGTAACTGTTGTCTGGTGTCCTCCTGTATTGTCCAACAAGTTACTTGTAACTGTTGTCTGGTGTCCTCATGTACTGTAAAACAAGTTACTTGTAACTGTTGTCTGGTGTCCTCATGTATTGTCCAACAAGTTACTTCTAACTGTTGTCTGGTGTCCTCTCATGTATTGTCCAACAAGTTACTTGTAACTGTTGTCTGGTGTCCTCATGTATTGTCCAACAAGTTACTTGTAACTGTTGTCTGGTGTCCTCCTGTATTGTCCAACAAGTTACTTGTAACTGTTGTCTGGTGTCCTCCTGTATTGTCCAACAAGTTACTTGTAACTGTTGTCTGGTGTCCTCCTGTATTGTCCAACAAGTTACTTGTAACTGTTGTCTGGTGTCCTCATGTATTGTCCAACAAGTTACTTGTAACTGTTGTCTGGTGTCCTCATGTATTGTCCAACAAGTTACTTGTAACTGTTGTCTGGTGTCCTCATGTATTGTCCAACAAGTTACTTGTAACTGTTGTCTGGTGTCCTCTCATGTATTGTCCAACAAGTTACTTATAACTGTTGTCTGGTGTCCTCTCATGTATTGTCCAACAAGTTACTTATAACTGTTGTCTGGTGTCCTCATGTACTGTAAAACAAGTTACTTGTAACTGTTGTCTGGTGTCCTCCTGTATTGTCCAACAAGTTACTTGTAACTGTTGTCTGGTGTCCTCCTGTATTGTCCAACAAGTTACTTGTAACTGTTGTCTGGTGTCCTCATGTATTGTCCAACAAGTTACTTGTAACTGTTGTCTGGTGTCCTCATGTATTGTCCAACAAGTTACTTGTAACTGTTGTCTGGTGTCCTCATGTATTGTCCAACAAGTTACTTGTAACTGTTGTCTGGTGTCCTCATGTATTGTCCAACAAGTTACTTGTAACTGTTGTCTGGTGTCCTCCTGTATTGTCCAACAAGTTAATTACTTGTAACTGTTGTCTGGTGTCCTCCTGTATTGTCCAACAAGTTACTTGTAACTGTTGTCTGGTGTCCTCCTGTATTGTCCAACAAGTTACTTGTAACTGTTGTCTGGTGTCCTCATGTATTGTCCAACAAGTTACTTGTAACTGTTGTCTGGTGTCCTCATGTATTGTCCAACAAGTTACTTGTAACTGTTGTCTGGTGTCCTCCTGTATTGTCCAACAAGTTACTTGTAACTGTTGTCTGGTGTCCTCATGTATTGTCCAACAAGTTACTTGTAACTGTTGTCTGGTGTCCTCCTGTATTGTCCAACAAGTTACTTGTAACTGTTGTCTGGTGTCCTCCTGTATTGTCCGACAAATTACTTGTAACTGTTGTCTTGTGTCCTCATGTATTGTCCAACAAGTTACTTGTAACTGTTGTCTGGTGTCCTCCTGTATTGTCCAAAAAGTTACTTGTAACTGTTGTCTGGTGTCCTCCTGTATTGTCCAACAAATTACTTGTAACTGTTTTATGGTGACTTCCTGTATTGTCCAAAAAGTTACTTGTA
This sequence comes from Oreohelix idahoensis, assembly GCA_024509875.1. NCBI lineage: Eukaryota > Metazoa > Mollusca > Gastropoda > Stylommatophora > Oreohelicidae > Oreohelix > Oreohelix idahoensis. The sequence continues at coordinate 32,330 of JAMPIV010012478.1, forward strand.
ACTGTTGTCTGGTGTCCTCCTGTATTGTCCAACAAGTTACTTGTAACTGTTTTATGGTGACTTCCTGTATTGTCCAACAAGTTACTTGTAACTGTTGTCTGGTGTCCTCCTGTATTGTCCAATAAGTTACTTGTAACTGTTGTCTGGTGTCCTCCTGTATTGTCCAACAAGTTACTTGTAACTGTTGTCTGGTGTCCTCCTGTATTGTCCAACAAGTTACTTGTAACTGTTGTCTGGTGTCCTCCTGTATTGTCCAATAAGTTACTTGTAACTGTTGTCTGGTGTCCTCCTGTATTGTCCAACAAGTTACTTGTAACTGTTGTCTGGTGTCCTCCTGTATTGTCCAATAAGTTACTTGTAACTGTTGTCTGGTGTCCTCCTGTATTGTCCAACAAGTTACTTGTAACTGTTGTCTGGTGTCCTCCTGTATTGTCCAATAAGTTACTTGTAACTGTTGTCTGGTGTCCTCCTGTATTGTCCAACAAGTTACTTGTAACTGTTGTCTGGTGTCCTCCTGTATTGTCCAATAAGTTACTTGTAACTGTTGTCTGGTGACCTCCTGTATTGTCCAACAAGTTACTTGTAACTGTTGTCTGGTGTCCTCCTGTATTGTCCAATAAGTTACTTGTAACTGTTGTCTGGTGTCCTCCTGTATTGTCCAATAAGTTACTTGTAACTGTTGTCTGGTGTCCTCCTGTATTGTCCAATAAGTTACTTGTAACTGTTGTCTGGTGTCCTCCTGTATTGTCCAATAAGTTACTTGTAACTGTTGTCTGGTGACCTCCTGTATTGTCCAACAAGTTACTTGTAACTGTTGTCTGGTGTCCTCCTGTATTGTCCAATAAGTTACTTGTAACTGTTGTCTGGTGTCCTCCTGTATTGTCCAATAAGTTACTTGTAACTGTTGTCTGGTGTCCTCATGTATTGTCCAACAAGTTACTTGTAACTGTTGTCTGGTGTCCTCCTGTATTGTCCAACAAGTTACTTGTAACTGTTGTCTGGTGTCCTCCTGTATTGTCCAATAAGTTACTTGTAACTGTTGTCTGGTGTCCTCATGTATTGTCCAACAAGTTACTTGTAACTGTTGTCTGGTGTCCTCCTGTATTGTCCAATAAGTTACTTGTAACTGTTGTCTGGTGTCCTCCTGTATTGTCCAATAAGTTACTTGTAACTGTTGTCTGGTGTCCTCCTGTATTGTCCAACAAGTTACTTGTAACTGTTGTCTGGTGCCCTCCTGTATTGTCCAACAAGTTACTTGTAACTTGTCTGGTGTCCTCCTGTATTGTCCAACATGTTACTTGTAACTGTTGTCTGGTGTCCTCATGTATTGTCCAACAAGTTACTTGTAACTGTTGTCTGGTGTCCTCCTGTATTGTCCAACAAGTTACTTGTAACTGTTGTCTGGTGTCCTCCTGTATTGACCAATAAGTTACTTGTAACTGTTGTCTGGTGTCCTCCTGTATTGTCCAATAAGATTGACATTCCCCGGCGACTGCTAACAGTAAATAAAGGTAGTCCTACAGGTAGATACTACCGTAGGGGAGTGAAGTGGTTAGAGACTTTTACTAGGTCCAGCTTTATGAGGTGGGGTGACCAGTTCCTTCCTCACTGCCTTTGTCTTCCCTAACTTATGAGTCAGGTAGCGACCCATTTACTGCGGTTGCCAACCTTTTGTAGGTCGCGGCCCCCTTGACACCAAAGCTTTACATGGGCAGTTACTCTTCTGTAACTTAATATTAGAATGAATTGCCCGGGAGTGGAGTAGCAATTTGTCTCTTACTTAGCCTATATCAGCCTTACCACAGGACTAGCTTGTCGAAACTGACTCGTACATGTCGTCAGTGATAGAAGGATAAAGGCAAATACTGTAGGAAAGCACAGAAGGTTGCTATGAAAACTATACAAGCAAGGTTTTTTTTAAAAACCACACATATAGGCTTAATTCATCTGGCACGTCACGAAAAACAATACTGCCAAAGGAACTGATAGACTGGCTGGCTGAGCAACCGTGGAATGAAAACATACAGCGGTGTCATTCTATTTTAACAACCGTGGAAAGAAAACATACAGACAGCGGTGTCATTCTAATGTTTTAACAACCGTGGAAAGAAAACATACAGACAGCGGTGTCATTCTAATGTTTTAACAACCGTGGAAAGAAAACATACAGACAGCGGTGTCATTCTAATGTTTTAACAACCGGATCTGTCAAAAACTGGCGTAATTTTCCATAGATGGGTATGAAAAAAAAAATCGAAAAAAGGTGATTCGTCTTAGAGGACAAAAGACAAAGAAAATAGCCAACGTTACGGCCACAAAGCCTTCGTCAAGGAAAGGAAAGAAAGTGAGGGCTAGATAGGACACATAAGAATCTAAATAAAAATAAAAACTGGGTCATATTTCAGAATAATCACGATGAACAAATATCCTATTTGCATTGAAACATAAGATAAAACTCAAAAACTTTAACAAACAAACAAGCGTTAATTTAAAAAAAAACAAAAAACACATCATTCACGTCAGCCAGAACATTCACAACATATTAAAAAAAAAAAAAAGTAAAGACATCTTCACACTAAACAGACTGGTTCTATCAATTTTTTTTTCTTTTCGCAGACACATACAATTAACTAAAAACAAGTTCACGGCCTGGAAATCCCTCATTAACATTTAGCTGAAGAAAATATAAATACATTTAACAAGAACATATAAGCAATTAAAAAAAAAAAAAAAATTCGCATTAAATTACTACTTAACATATATTAACAAGAAACATAATATTTACGACTCCCCAGAAACATGATATCCGCAGAATAACATAAACATATTCAGAAGTTAACAGAAATGTATCTGCATCTACAAAAACATTATTTTCACATACACCGCAAACAAAAAAAAAAGCTCTTAATTGAAACAATGTTAAGTCGTTTAAGCGAGAAAGTGAATTTACGCTTAATAGAAAGATCGTATAATCGCTTCACACAAGCATTAACTGGTGGTTAACAGTTGCATTACACGCGCAGGTAACATAAATATCAAACTGAGACGTTCTGAAACGGGCGGTGCGTGTTCTGCAAGAGGGGAATTAATTCTGTCTGAACAAGTACTCAGTTGTCTTCCTCTCAGTCTAAGCGTTTTAGCCAAGTCCTCTTCACGTTCTTGCTTACCTTCTCTGTCCTTCAGATTTCTATCTCCAACTGCCTTGTCCATCAGCGTCGAGTCAATCACTACCCTTTAGCCCCACAAGGAGCGTAGACCATCAACAAATACAAGCCAAGTCCTCCTGTCACGTGCCATCAGATCAAGCTCTTTCCACGTTTTCCTCATCATTTTCACTTCTGTGTCCAGTTCTCTTCTCCATTTTTTCTTGGTATACCTCTGGGAAGGGGGTGTGTGTGTATGTGGTCCCCAGAACACGGACAGCATTGTAATGCTATCCACAGGTTCCTTCGGTGTGTGTCCTATCCATGGCAGACGTCTGTCTTCTCATCTACTGTTCCACTGCACATTAGAACGCTTGTTCAGCGTCGAGTGGCAGGGTCGTTACTGTGCTTGTTTCTCCAGAAAAAGTTATCGGGTTCGAAATCAGGTTTCGTCACGCTCCAGTTTACCCAGCTGTAAACTGGTACCCGACACTGCTCCTGAGTCAGGGAAGGCAAAGGAATCAAAGAAGGGGAATGGGTCACCCCCAACTCATAAAGCTGAGACCTAGGACATCGATGTCTCTCTTACACTGCACTCCCCTTCGACAGTATCTTATATGGACTACCTTTCCCGTTGTCCATGCGTTGTCAGGTCTTCCTCCAGGTCTGTTGTTCACCTTGCGGATACAAGCATTATGGTACCATTTAACGTCACTGATCAAGTTTTACTCAACCAAATTCAACTCTAGACCACAAGGACTTTTATATTTCTTCATGCGCCTTAATATAACCGACGGATTCTGTGTTTAGGCACAATTATTTTTTTCATACGGAACCATAGGGACAGAGTCCAGTTACTGAGCACGCCAAACATGAGAACAACAGAAGGGATAAAAACGGAAAGAAAAAAAAAGAAGACTTATTTATACAGCAGACATATTGCAATCAAGTGTCGATAAAGAGTTCCTGGATAAGGAATGCCTGTCGTTACGCTAACGTAGCTCTTGTATAGTAGTCGTTGTATAGTAGTGTTTTCTCTCTGCAGCTATGGAGAATTCTGCTACGTAAGTACGGTAAACACCATCAAAATATTATTACAAACTGCAGACATCTATCTCTAATTTCTTATAAAACAAGACGAGAGTAATATTAAGGTTAGCAGTGTTTTTATTCAACCAAGATGCATTTCGGTACATGAAACTCAAGTGCCATAAAAATCTAACGATCCGCCCACCAACCGCATCTCTCTACAACGCTGCTAACCAAGTTATAAATAGACAGCAAACCACAACTGCTTTACACTGACTAATGTTATAAGGAGGGAAGCACCTAACTGCAACAACAACAACAACAACAACAAAAAACTGAAAGCAAATAAGGCAATACATGAAGAGGCTACAATAAAAATTATAACAGTAGAAAATGGAGGCATATGAACCAACAAATATGACTGGAGAACATTAGTGTAAAGATTGAATGACAGACTGTCACGTGATGACGATGATTAAGTCTTGCCAGCAAGTGTGGATATTATTTAAGAAATAACTTCTCAGACGAATTCAGAAATGCAATAAACTACATATGAAACACGCCTGTTGAAATGAAGGGGAAAAAAATGCAAGTCATTAAAACTGATAAAAGCGCACTAATGCAGTCGGATAGACTGACACGCCAGTATAAAGAGGCTCCCACGAAGAAGATGGACAGAGTACAGGGCTGAACCAAGACGAGTTCGAGTGGAATAATACAATTAAAAATAATACAAAACAAAGAAACACAACAAAATGGCATTAAACTGACAAAAATTCCGCAAAAAGAGTGAAGGCAGATGGGAGAACCTATTATAATAGAGGTGTCATGACATCAAAGATGCGTCATCGCAATTTATAACAATAGACATGTATTCTAATAGTAATAAAACGTTATGTGCCAGGAAACCGCAATTATTAAGCGCGGCTAATATGATCATGTTCTGTGTAGTCCCCAGGGGTCACTTAGATTAGACAGATAGAATAGAACCACTTCTGCCCCAGGGTACAGCGTAAAGAGGCGACTAATATCAGGTTGTCCATGGGGCTGGCAAACTCATCGTGTAAAATGAAGCGCTACAGAAACCGCCATTGTAACAGCATGTTCTTCAACGAAGAAGGCTTCATCAAGGGGGAAAGAGGGGGGGGGGGGGAAATCTGCGATGGTGGTTCCATGGTCCATAACTTGAAATGATGAGTGAACGCTCATTTTCCACGTTCGAGAGAGAGAGAGAGAGAGAGAGAGAGAGAGAGAGAGAGAGAGAGAGAGAGAGAGAGAGAGAGAGGGAGAGAGAGAGAGAGACAGAGACAGACAGACAAACAGACAGACAGAAAGACAGACAGCCAGACAGAGAAAACATATGGGACGTACAGAGGAATGACAGTAAGAGAGAAGAGAATACTGCACGTTACAAATGAGGAGATAGTTGAGGGGAACTGCGGTAAGACGTGGAATACAATGGATGGGTTTGAAAAAAAATCGAAAAAAGGTGATTCGTCTTACGAGGACAAAAGACAAAGAAAATAGTCTACGTTACGGCCACAAGGCCTTCGCCAGGAAAGGAAAGAAAGTGAAGGCTAGATAGGACACATAAAAACTAAATAAAATAAAAACTGGGTACTTCCCTGAAGGCAAGAACCGAAATTCTATCAAAATCGCTGTCTGTTGATGACCGCGTGGCTGAACAGAAAGTGACTTTCGGTTCTTGCCTTCAGGGAAGTACCCAGTTTTTATTTTATTTAGTTTTTATGTGTCCTATCTAGCCTTCACTTTCTTTCCTTTCCTGACGAAGGCCTTGTGGCCGTAACGTAGACTATTTTCTTTGTCTTTTGTCCTCGTAAGACGAATCACCTTTTTTCGATTTTTTTTCAAACCCATCCAAATGAGGAGATAGAGAGAGATAGATTGAACAAAAAAAAACCAGACAGGCGAGATAAACGGAAGCATCTGGTCACTGACCTATGCTCGCAAGAAGCCAATGACACCGTCTCACCGCAAATATGACATCAATGTCATTCTGTAATGACAAATAAACTGGTCATGCCCAGTGTTACTATTATTATAAGACACAATTTACCTGGTCACGGAAACAACACAACTCATTGACATGGATAACATCTATACGTTAATTAGCGGCGAAGTTAAGTAAACATTTTAAATTAAATTACCAATTAACACGCCCAGTCAGGTCAACACGGGACAGCCAGACAAGTATTCGTATGTGACATGGCCAATCAGACAAGGAGCCAGAGTTGAAGAAAAGATCACCTAAATATCTGCCTTCAAATGTTCTAAAGTAAAGTCTTGCTAAATCTGCCAAACCGAGTTCAAATTGTAGTTAATGCCTTAATCTCACCATTGACGTCGCAATATTTGTTTGTTGTCACTTCTGAATCTGTAAGTGGCAACACGTTTGTTGAAAGGAGGTGCTAAAATAGACAGACGACAATGTTTATACTGAAACCAAACCAACAGTCTAGTCCAGGGGTCGGGAACCTTTCCGCGACAAAGAGCCAAATATTTAATTTTGTCTCCATTTTAACAAATTGAAGAACCGCGTGAAAAAATAATCAGATGGTATTCCGTTTTCACTAAGAGTTAAGTAGTCTGCATGCGGCTCGCGAGCCGCGGGTTCCCGACCCCTGGTCTAGTCTCTTTAGAACCGGGTTTCTTAACTTGTGGTTCACGAACGCACTGGAGGTCCATGAATGGGATTCTTGAGGGGGGGGGGGGGGGGCGGGGGGGGGGGGGGGGGGGGAGAGAGAGAGAATTATCTATAAATCCGAAATTATATGAGGGTAACATTACCTCATGGCATCATCATCATAATCACCCCTTTGAACTCAGCAAGGAACACATGCCTTCAACTAACTTATGGCAAGTCTCCTGTCCCGCGCCATGAACCCTAGGTGTTTCCATGTCTTTCTAATAATGTTCAATTCCGTCTCTAATTCTCGTCTTCGTCTGTTTTTCATCTACCTCTGCTTCTTTTATCTTGGTGATTCCAGAACACGGACTGTCTTGTACTACAATAAATAGGTTTCCTCCAAGTGTGTTATCATCAATCGCCAGCGACTTCTTCTCATTTCTGTTGTCACAAACACTTGTCATCAGTTCCACATTAGTGATATAATCATACCACTTCAAACTTTCTAACACCGGTCAAACCAGTACAAATTTGTAAGGCTACAGAGCCAAATAATGAACAACAAACCGAAACCAAACGAGTGGCACGTCACTGTCTTGCAACTAACAATGGTCAAACCTCAGTACAACAATTATGTTACTAGTATTAAATTATAAATCTACGAAGAATTCTTCTTCTGCTGAACAGGGTGGATAGCGTTTGGTAATTCCACTACACGTATTTAAAGAACATTTTTTTTTTAACAACCATACGATTTAGCTGTGTTATAAGCTAAAATTCCCCGATTCTAAAGAGAGAAAAAAAAGTATTTCTTAAATGAGCGTCCGACTGGCAGAGTGGTTAGAGCGCTGGTCTCTCGCGGCAAAGGTGTCGGGTTCGATCCACGGTATCGACACGCTTCAATCGACCCAGCTGTATACAGGCATCTGACTTTGCACTTGAGTTAGGGAAGGAAACGGCAGCGAGGAAGGGAACGGTCACCCCCACCTCTCAATGCTGCAACTAGTCAAGTGGTCGCTAACACGTGACTTCCCTACGGCAGTAAATGCTATGCGACTACCTTGACCTTTTATTTCATAAACAAAGCGAATACTTACCAAACATCAACCTCATATCTCAGAACCGATCACATTCGTTAATTCGCTAAGCAGCTCTGTCTCGTTCGGTAAGGTCGGGAGCTACGAGTGCAACTGTTGTTGGTACTTATCACTTGTTTTGTCTACCAACCGCTACAACTGACATTTAAAGTATAACTTCTGCCCGCGTACTGCCTGGAGTTGTTTCACGTCTGCTAGACTGCATAAAACGGGAAAATGAGATCTACGGAAGCATACGTTTTTACAAGCAGATCTGGGTTACATTGTCATCAAACCGGCTGACAAGGGAGGAGCCATTGTCGTCTGGCAGAAAGACTTGTACCTAAGTGAAGGTAAAAACCAGTTGACCAATGGCTCTTTTTACAGGTCTAGGACCAGCGATGCGACTGTCTCTAACAATCGCATTGTACACAACACCATTAAACAGCTTATCAATAGTAATGATCTTCCTCCCGGGGCATCTCGTCTTAGGATTCATGACAGCTCTTTGGGCAAGCCTGTATTCTACATGCTCCCCAAAATTCACAAGATCGAAAACCCTGGAAGACCTATTGTCTCAGCCTGTTCTTGTCCTACTGAACATATTTCTGACTTCCTCGACAGCATTTTCCAGCCTATCGTCGAGAGTCTTCCCTCCTTCATCAAAGACACCAATCACGCTCTTACTACTTTCTCCTCTATCCGACTCCCAGCAGACCGCTCCTACCGTCTTTTCTTGCTAGACGTCTGCTCTCTGTATACCTCTATTCCCCACTCTGATGGTCTCCGAGCTCTTCGGTTTTTTCTGGATCAGCGCACTTGCCCTTCTATATCCACTGACACCCTTCTCCGTCTTGCTGAACTGGTCCTTAACCTGAATTCCTTTGAATTCAATGGTCAATTTTTTGACCAAATTAGTGGTGTTGCCATGGGAACGAAGATGGGTCCCAGCTATGCCTGTCTATTCATGGGCCACTTGGAGCATCAGATATGGCAACAATACTCCGGTCCTTTCCCTGGGTTTTTACCGCAGATATATCGATGATGGCATAGGTCTCACAGATATGTCTGAGACTGATTTACACCGCTTCATCGACTTTGTGAACCACTTTCACCCCACCATTAAGTTCACCTCCCTCGTCTCCACAGTTTCTGTCAACTTCCTTGACATTACTATTTCTATCACGCCCTCCGGCCTTAATACCTCAGTATACCACAAGCCGACAGATGCCCACAGCTACCTCCTGTATACCTCTTCTCATCCTCGGGCCTGTCGTGACTCCCTTCCTTTTTCACAACTTCTCCGCCTCCGCCGTTTATGCCAAGACGACGATGACTTCCACTTACGAGCAAATGAGATGTTGGATTTCTTCCGTAACAGACTTTATCCAGAACATGTTCTCACCTCTGCTCTCCAACGTGTGCTCCCCATCTCTCGTCAGGAGGCCCTCATACCTCACCATAAATCCACTTCGGATAGACTCAAATTAATCTTGACCCATCACCCTCATAGTACTACTGTCAAACAGATCCTTTTCCGCCACCTCCCTATCCTCCAAGCAGAGCCTGTGACCCAAGAAGTATTCAGTGAAGCACCTTTGGTGGCATATAGACGTGACAAGAACTTGAAGGATCTTCTTGTTCACAGCCGTCTCCCAAAGGAGAATGCCACCCACTTTGGCACACTACCCTGTGGTCGGACAAGATGCAACACGTGCAAGTATGTCACCTCAACCCAGAAGGTGTCCTTTCCTAAGGCTACGTACACCATCACTAGTAGCTTCACGTGTGAATCGCGCAATGTCATTTATACGATCATATGTAAACGTTGCTGCAAAACCTATATTGGCCAAACAGGCAAACGACTTTGGGGACAGATTCAGCCAGCACTTAAATGACATCGCTCAGCAAAAGTCCACACCAGTTGCCATACACTTCAATGGTCCTGACCACCATGGTCCCATCGACATCCAGGTCACAGCGATCCGATCCTGCTCCTCTGACACTGCCAGCCGAGAACAGCTTGAGAACCGTCTTATACACCGCATGGGGTGTCTAAAACCAGCCGGTCTCAACACTTTTCACACCTTTGTCTGAGGTCACCCTTTCCTCTCTTGCTCTATTTGACTCTTTCCACTCTTATCCTATTCTTCTATTTGTATGCCATATACATTTTTAAATTTCATATTTATTTATCTCCCACTCATTCTGTCCTCTTCTATTTCCAGTCCCCACTTTTATCCCGTTGGGTAGTTTATTGTCCGGTTTCGTTTTTTAGTTTTTCAGTATGTATTGTGTACACCCGGCGGCGGAAGTCGCTTTCTGTTCAGCCACGCGCTCTTCAACAGACAGCGAATTTCGGTTCTTGCCTTCAGGGAAGTACCCAGTTTTTATTTTATTATTTTATTAAGTTTTTTATGTGTCCTATCTAGACTTCACTTTCTTTCCTTTCCTGACGAAGGCCTTGTGGCCGTAACGTAGACTATTTTCTTTGTCTTTTGTCCTCGTAAGACGAATCACCTTTTTTCGATTTTTTTTCAAACCCACCCGTTACAACAAGAGAAGGCCACCAACCAAATATTGTTGACTTTAATCATCGTGCGGTAAGGGGAGGGAAATGTGATAAATGAAGGCGAGATTTTAGTCGCTGTGCCTGGACAGCAGGGTTTCTTAACCTTTTAGTGTGCCATGGAACCCCTTCTAGATGTCCGATGAAGGCAACGGGCCCTTTTGATTGTCCGATGAAGGTTAATGGCCCCTTTGATTGTCCGATGAAAGCTAAAGGCCCCTATGACTGTCCGGTGAAAGCTACGGGCCCTCTGAATGTCAGTCGAAATATATGGTGAAAGCTATGGGCCCCTTCTTGAAAAAAGTATATCAAAGCATAAATATAAAAAAACAACATTACACTTTAAATTTTAGGTTATGTATACGGACCTCTAAGCACCCGATTGACAGAGTGGTTCGAGTGTTGGTCTCTCGCGGCAAAGATGCCGGTTCGTATCACAGTTTCGTCACGCTCCAGTCTACTCAGGTGTAAATTAGTATCTGTCTTTGCTCTTGAGTTGGGGAAGGAAAAGGCAGCGAGGTAGGTAACTAGTAACCCCCCACCTCTCGATGCTAGACCTAGTATACGGACCCCCCTGCTGCAGTATCTCCTATGGGGGCTACCTTTACCCTTACCTTTTAGACGGACCCCTAGAGTCCATTCGAGTCTATGGACCCCAAGTTAAGACACCCTGCTGTCGTGCAAACAAGGGCTACCAGGTTTACTAATAGGCATATAAACAAATATTACGGTAGCAATAAAAACATTAAAATGTGGGTTGGGATAACCGCGTCTTCGTTTGACATATACCAGCAGATGGCGGTGCTTGCTCGGATGTCACGTTAATTTATGGTGGTGTGTTATTTTGGAAGCTGGGAGGTTAAGTACTTAGTAAGCAGCAAGACTCTGTGTAAGTGTGTGGCTGCGCGTGTAAGGCTGACGGACAGAGACACACTTCTACATATTAACAGACAGAAACATAACATATTAATAGACACAAACTGGAAGCAGATATCGATTATTTCCCCTCTGATATTTCACCAGTTGCGTCCCTTAGAACAAGTATAGAATCTGTCTCACCGTCTGAAGAAACCTGACAAAGAAACTCACCCTGTCAGCTCTCCAAGGAGCATAAAAACGATCAACAAACACACAAGTCCTCCTGTCACGTGACATCAGCTCAAGATTATATTTTTCTCCATATTTTCCTCATCGTTTTTTCATTTCAGACTCTCATTTTCGTCTCAATGCGATTTTTAGTCTAGCTCTGCTGACACTGAACTGTACTGATAAATATATGTTTCTGTGGTAACAGAAGTCCAATGTGAAATCAATAATACTACATCTTTGGTCTGATCTGATCAGCTGCTATCTTCGAACTGAAAGTCGGCCGCAACGGATCTCCAACGGCTTCTGTCTCTTTAGTTAGATGGTACAGATAGGCGTTTTCCAGTCCATCTCTTGATGTTAATTTCCTATTTATAACGCTGTGCTTCTCATCACGTTTGCCTGCAACTCGTCCTTCCATTATGGTCGTCAGCAAGGTGTTATGTCTATTTTATATGCCCAAAATATTGCATCTATCTGACTTTGATTTCATTCATAATTTCTCTTTAATTCCTAGTTTAACTGTGACCTCTTCATTAGTTTTCTTATCTTTCTTGAGATACGCCCCATTCTTCTATACATCGATCTGTCAAGGGACTCACTACGCTGACGCCCCATTCTTCTACACATCGATCTGTCAAGGGACTCACTACGCTAACACGTCTTATTAGTACCAACTACTTGTGACAAATCGACGAAATTCACCAAACAACTAATTCTTATCAGTATCGAGGTGTTAACAAATAATACTACATACTTCGGGAAATAACCACACAACTCACAACAAAAACGTGTCCCCAATTACTAAGCGCCGATTGGCAGAGTGATTAGAGCTCTGGCCTCTCGCGACGTAGGTGCCGCGCCCGAAAAGCGGTGGCGTCACGCTCCGGTTTACCCAGCTGTAAATTAGTACCTAACATTGCTCTTGAGTTTAGGAAGGAAAAAGCAGCAAGGAAGAGAACTGGTCATCCCACCTCACGAAGCTGGACCTGGTATAGTCTCGAACACTTCACTCTCTACGACAATATCTGCTACGGGACTACCTTTACCAGGCACTTTTCCGGGAGCCAAAATACTGTTCTTCTAGCTCACATGCAAAAACGCCTGATAACTCTGTTTATCAGGGAACAGACCCATTACCAAAACATAAACTGTGCCCGCAAAAACACCCCCCCCCCCAACACAGCCCATTTTCCCCCTTCTTTAAACAAACAAACATTCAAACAAACAAACACTTTACTTAGTTACAATATTGCAGACTTCGGGCAGGACCGTCTTCTTCTTCTTCCTCGTTCGTCCTGAAAAGGACGTTGGTTGCGTTGTGTCTTTTTTCACCGGAGCTGCGATATCTCCGCCTTTCGGCCGACACATCCGACTTCTGTACGGCATTTTGGGACCGGGTTTGCCTTCTCTCTTCGATCACTACTCTCTCAGTCAGATTGCAGTGATGCAGCCTGTTTCCAGGACCACCACGTGGAGGTGGAGTAGGGTCTTGGTCAGCTCTGGTTCGCTGACCCTGACGCAAGCAGTCAAGCTATCGGTCGCTGACTGCATTCTCTATTGCTGCATCTTTGGGTCCCCTGGGCAGGACCAAGGGCAGAG
>JAMPIV010012479.1:0-182098 GCA_024509875.1 Oreohelix idahoensis
CAGCACAGCACAAGCGATGAAATGTGCTATTCAATATTTTTTTTGTTTGAATTAGTGTAGTGACTACATGTCCACACCAGTGCGCACCTATTGCACACAATCGCGAGTAATTATTTCAACGGCGTATGCTAATTGCAATGAGTTGGCTGCAGCGAAACAAAACGACACCAGCGTATAATATATTAATAAACTAAACTGCATAATTATGAAAAGCGCAATGAATCTGAAATGCAAATTTATCACTTTGCAGAAGGTAACTGTTATATTGTACAGGCATTTTCGCAGAGAGGCTAAGATGGGTTGTTTATACCACGACATCCAAGAACCAGGTAGGAGAACACGAAAGATCCTGGGTGTGGATAGAAGATCTTTTCGACGTTGGATACAACAGGACGGTGATTGTACAGAGGCTGCGGTTAAGCAAAGGAAGGAAGAAAAAATTGATGATTTTGACAAGGATGTCTGTTGCAAACCCAGTCGGTGTTGGAATGATGATGGTGTGTTGCATAGTTAGGGTATCTCCAGTATTGCAAGTGGATATACTAGTAATGATGAAGACTGGACGAATGATGGAAATGGTCAACTCGACCGACGCAGTGTTGTGTATCTAGGTCACCTTGCTCGCCAAGTGTTGAGGCGCTAGCTTCTTCTTCTTCTTGCGATCGCATCTTTGATGATTACACCGTCAGACGAGTTCTCATGATGAATTCGACTGTTGTTTGAAGTTCCTCTTTAACTCCATATAGCTTTGAGTTTAGTGTTGAGTCATTCGGCCAGTATATCTTTCTTAACTGGTCATACAGAGGACAGTCCTGTAGAACATGCTCAGCAGTTTGTTCGTTTAATCCACATGTGCACAGTGGTGAAGCAGACAATCGTAGCTTGTGCATGTGTTTATTCAGTTTGTTATGCCCTGTCCTGAGTCGAAAAATAGTTATCTGTCCCTGCCGGTCGAGAGTGTGATAGTCGTCTTTGGGTTGGTTCTGTTCTCTTCTGATAGTCTGGATAGCTCTCTTTTTCTCAAAGTATGTGACTTCATTATCTTCTTGTTCACATTCTCCTCCCTTTTTTGCAAGTTTATCTGCCTTTTCATTTCCGGGTACACCACAATGAGATGGTACCCACTGAAGTATGGTTCTCTTTTTGGCAGCTACCTTGTTTAGTTCATTTCTCAGATGCGGGAGTTTACCACCCTTGAGAGCTTGCAGGACAGACAGTGCATCTGTGAGGATGACTACCTGGTGGCAGTCAGAGTTGGTGTTATAAATCATATTTGCAGCTTGCTCTAGAGCTTGAACCTCAGCTGTATAGTTGGAACAGAATTTACCAGTGGGAATGTGCCTAGTCTCATAGTGGTTGTCAGGATATGAGATAAAGATACCGGCACCTCCATTCCTAACAGCATTAGTTGCTGATCCATCTGTATAGGCATGTATCCATGATTGATTGGGATAGCTTTCTTGGATCATACTCAATGTAGCAGTTCGTTTTTGCAGATCATTATACTCACATCCACTTGTGAGACCACTGACTGATGTATTAATTTGGAGGGCACTGCTGGCCTGCTCCCATGGTACAGGGTATAGGGTGGGCTTCAGTGGTGTTGTCTTCATGGATAGGTCTTCTTGATGCTGTCTTATAAGTCTTTTCCCCCGATGCACAAAGCTGCTACGCTTTAGACGTCCCAATGCCAGATCATCTAGTCTTGCCTTCATTGGGTGCATTGAAGGCGCTAGCAAAGGGCAATGTTTATTTGGAGTGAGAGTGCAAGGTACGCGAATGGATGGAATGTTCTGTGGAGTTGACAAGTAGACTGGACACTCACTCACTCATAGCTGGAAGTCAATGACATAGACTACTGTTGACGTTTTCTTATAATTTAATGGGACGCACACTCCGACAACACAGCTACAGTCACTGGAACAGGTTGGCACAAAAATCATCGTATACTTGAAAAATGGGTGACAACATCAAATGGACATTCGTGTAGCATGTGAATACAATAGAACGATAGTAGGCAAGCACTCAATATTTTGGTTGTCTATCGTCTCATGCCTTAACTGATTAATCGCATCAGTTAATGTGAATACATAATCATCAACAATGGCTCCCTGTCAGAACCTTCTTCTAGCTAAGTCTTTCAAGCCGTAAATTCAGCCGACTCTTATGACGACAAGGAGTGGACTTCAATATAATATAGGTCTTGGTATCGCCATCAGGTAATAGGGCATTCCTGTTCTCTGATCGATAATCTGAATAGACCGAAAATGGGATCCAAAATGGCGCTAGTTCCAGTGAGCGTCGCTCACTCTGAAGATGTCTTAAACGTAAGTGAAGGCTCCGTTCATTACTCAAATAATATATTGGGCTTTCCATATCCCATGATAAATATTGCATATGTCCAATGCATAGTGCTGCTAGTAGAAGAGTCGTCTAAGCATAATCAATCAAATACATCGGCAGACAGTATGACGTCTGCATAAAGTTAGGCCTAAGGAAAGTTCAGTAAATGTTTTCTGCTTTACCTTAAGTCCAGAAAAACACTAGCAAATAGCACACGCCATCCCTTGGCGTTTAGAATAACTGTTGGGGAGAATTACGGAGATCATAGTCATACTGAGAAAACTTCTCCTTCCCCATGGATCAACCACAAAGACCAAAATCTTCGGACTTTCCTTCGTCCGAGCAGAAACCACAGTTCGCCATCACAGAAGCCTCTCGTCGACACTCAAATCGACGCATGCGCAGAAATGCCCTTGACCCCAGAGTTCAACTACAAAAATAGGCCGACATAGACATTACAAAGATACTAAGATATAAGACCGAATCGCCTTACATAGTCAAGGAATAAATATAAACTCGGGCCATAAACATTCTAAGCAAGACCAATCTGTTTCTGGCCATACCAGAAACAAACTGACGTAAATCTAGTATTCATACGCCAGGTTGAGATTCAAGAAAAGATAACCCATATAACGGGATATAGCCTCAACCAATCACGGGTTGTGTGCCTCTAATTATCAAGTAAGTATTATTGATTCTCAAATAAATAAATTCATCAGACAGATAAATATTACTTTACACTTGTATGCCTACCAAAAGAATCTGTGCGTCACAGACTACCACACAAAAGAATCTGTGCGCAAAAATGTCATTAGACGTTTGATTTTGAAGATGTTTAATGCCAATCAACTTGTTACTCTCCGCATGCTGAAAAGTCGGCTGCAAGCAGAATGCGATATTAACGTCTAAAAAACAACTCTTTGGCAACTTGTCAGAAGTGTCGGCTTCACTTTTAGAAAAACCTCTGGCGGAAGGAATTTTTTATGTGAAAAACCACATCTGGTTGCAGCTCGAAGCAAATACCTTAGGCAGATTCATGAGAGAAGGCAAGACGGCTATGATATAGTGTATTTGGACGAATCTTGTGTTAATGCTCATCATACGAACGAGAAAGAATGGCAATCTGTTGACGGAGACCATAGAAGGAAAATTCCCAGCAGCAAAGGTCAACGCATTATATTAGCACATGCTGGCAGCAGACAGAATGGGCTTGTCCGTGATGCAGAGCTTATTTTTCTATCAAAGTCTGTAGATGGTAGGGACTACCACAGTGAAATGAATGGGCAAATTTTTCGAGATTGGATAGTGAATACACTTCTCCCGACTCTAGATAGGCCGTCTTGCCTGGTGATGGATAATGCGTCTGTTAAGGTTGGGCGTTGTACGCTCCAACTGTTACCGAATATATTGTGTACGGTCTGTTGCAAAATGATGTTAAATAGCAAAGTACTGTTACTGTGTCTGGATTGTTTGAAGGGTGTGTGGGAACAGTCACTCATACCACAATAGCTCACGTACGAGTCATTGAGTGTTGAAACGACGTTTTCTTGAACACTTTATTTACACCACAACACGATCACAATGGCACAGACGAAATACAGTTACATAGAATCAAATAACACAGGTAAGTTCTCAATGTTCACCCTGCATATCAACTAAAGGCCTGTACGACTCCCGGCCTCGACGTATCTTCAATAACTCTATTATATGTTCCTGGATCCTTCAAGCAATAATAGATATATGGCCTCAAAGTAACATCAGCGCTATCTCTACAGCAACTACTGGCATAGCAGTGCAAATAATATATGTCCATGGATCCTTCAAGCAATAATATATGTATGGCCTCAAAGTAACATCAGCGCTATCTCTACAGCAACTACTGGCATAGCTGTGCAAATAATATATGTTCATGGATCCTTCAAGCAATAATATATGTATGGCCTCAAAGTAACATCAGCGCTATCTCTACAGCAACTACTGGCATAGTAGTGCAAATAATATATGTCCATGGATCCTTCAAGCAATAATATCTATATGAAACACTGGCCTGTACACACCAAGGCGTACAGAACATCTCTTGAAATAACGTACTCTCTATCTGCAGATAATCACATATCAATCTAATGGATAATCACACATAAATCCATCAACAATAATCCCTGTACCAACATATCCACCGGTACACCTCGAAAAACATGGCTACAACCTCTTCCCCGTTCACTCGCTGGGGAACTAACTCACTGTCACGAAAAATATTCTTTCCCAGCACACCCCAGCCAATCACACATGCGCCGGACAAGCGAGCGAATATCGCTCAGCTCACAAACAGCTTAACCTTTAGCACGCTGCATAAAAATTAAGAAAACTTGCCCTGCAGCTGCATTCTTTTTCACAACCCCCCGTTTTTATAGTGGGCGACTTGTAATGTCTATAGTTTTTGTGTTTCTTGGTCAATTGCTATCATTTTTGGAATTTATATAAATAAATGAATGGTGAATCTGATGATATAAAATTTGTTTGTGTACATGTTAGATGTGATAGGAAGAGAGGAAAGGAAAGGAAAGATGAAAAAACGAAAAAAAAAATTAAAATAATAAAAAATAATTTTTTTTTAATTTTAAAATTAAAAAAAATTTTTTTTTAAATAACCAACACACGAAGAGTCCATATCCCTTGCATCTCAATGAAAGTCATTTGACCAACAGACCAATACAAATCAAATGACGATCTTTTCGTTACACCCATCATCAGTAGCAAAGCAACAAACGCTCTCGTCAGATGTAACATTCGGCCGAAATTCTAAATCTTTCCGATATTCCTAGTACTAACCCCTAGCATTATACATACTGGCAATGCCATTCTACTTTCGTTTCCATCTCAGCCATCAAACATATTCTGAGAAACGATATCAGCGCTTATAAAGACAAAAATCTTATCCCCATCGCATGGCGTCAGAATCCAATAAAATTAGAGCGAAATGGCCGCGTGTCTGATGCCGATTCATTTCGATTTAAAAAATGTACAAAAAATAAACGCGGATACACCCATCACTTTTTTAAGATCGGAAACGGAAGCTAACTCTCTTGCAAATAAAATTACAACTTAACATCCGGGGCTGAAAATCACGTGTACACAAGTCCTCATGCTAGAAACGGTGATATCCGTAAGGTGCAACATTGCGCCTCCAGCATGTAGAACATAGGTTACGTTCGTCGCAACGTTGCGTCCGCAGCATGCTAAAGGTTAAACAAATTCATCTCATACGGGACTCGCCGTAGAGATGTTAGTAGCGATCACACGCTCTATTCTCGTACATACAAGTAAATAATAGATTATGTATTTTTTAAACAAATTAACCAGCAGACAAAACCGCTGTCCAAGCGAGATAACCAAAATCCGGCTTGCATATCCTAGACTTGATTAATTCCCTTAGACTAGAAATAAGATAAAACAGCCTGCAACAGCTTACACCACCCCCCGGGGAAAAAAATGATAACATCATTTTTTTGAAAAGTACATCACAAAAATAAGGGGTCAATGACACTCTACTATTCAGTTACAAAAAACAACATGCGTTAAGTCACAAAATTATCCCGGCAAAATTATAAGCATCAAATGTACAGTAACAAATGAGGCATACAAAATAATCGACTAAGTATACAAATATGATCGATTATCAGACAGCGAAATCGGAATAGGTGAAACCATCACCAATACAACATGGTAAGAATAAAGTTAAACCATTCCTGGCATATAAAATAAACACAACTATCAGAAATAGCTACATCATATTCAGTCATATAATCTACCCAACCAACAACAGATGGAAGTATAAGTAGTGTAAGAAGAAAAAAAAGTATGCAAATAGAATCAAGAGACACGCAGGCGAAGCATGGAAGCATAAACCAAATGAACTGCTAGTGAGAAATCAATAGCAGAAATGTAATGCAATGAAGAACAATCAGTAAAGAAAGAAAAAAAGAAAATATGTATGTAGAAGAAGATGGCAATAATACATCCCAATTACCAAACAACTTATTATATAAATACATACAATCATATCAAGAAAGTATAGAACACAAAAGTAATGTATGTGTGTATAACAAAACACAAAAACAAGCTATAACTAAATAAAGCATAGTAAGTAAGTTAAACAAGTTATCAAACTTATTCATAAGTAACAATGAATTATTATAGACAACATTCACCCAAAATCAATAGTAACACCATTATCAATAAATTCCAACCGACGCACCATGAGGTGCTAAGTAAAAAAAAATACATCGTAATATCAAAAAACATCTTTCAAATGTACCACCACCACTACACATTATTACTCCCCTAGCGCACAATCGAGCGTTGGGCACAGAAAAAATATTACAATGTCATAAAAATATTTTCTAAAAAAATACAATACAAAAAGTTTCGTAACCCTAAGTTACATAAAAATAGTGTATTTATTTTTAAGTAATTTAAACCTAAAATTAATATTAAAAATGATATCAGTGTTAACAAAATGTATGACTTCTAACAAAAAATCCTATCCTTAAGTAGACGCATAATAAGCGCATACTAATTTAACACAATTCGACACAGAAAAAACCCATGGGAAAAAACACCCCGTTCTCTGCATAACAATCTTGTAAATACCTAAAAGAATATTATGTATCTTGAATAGCTGCCTTAACTAGACCTTTGGATTACATCGATCAACCAACAGTATCAGCTATCGCTGTTAATTCTCCATATTCAGATTAATTTAACCTATAAGTAATGTAGGCTGACAATCTCGTTCAGCTCAGCTATAATGTTCCTAGCTGTAAATTTATGCTTTTCTCAACTTAATATGAAATACATTATAAGGAAATCCATAATCTATAGTTACAATTAATTAATTCATCATGACGTGAAAATATAAGAAAGGAATTAAATCTAGTGAACAAAAATACTCAGGAACTCTCTGAAGACGACTACTGCATTATGCCTAGCCAAAGCGTTTGTGCATATGGCTGGCAATCTCATCTTGCATAAAAACTATCTTAGCAATCATAAATGCTGGAGCACATCAATATTTGATGTAGTTGCTATCGTAGCTCTAAGCTCACAATGGAGCATAAAGATCAATCATATATTGTCTAAATGGACATAGTCTTCTGATTAGCGTGAGAAAATAGCATAGTCCATTATTTTCATCAAAAAAAAATTAAAGAGAAGTCACTTCAAACCAGTATGTTACACCTTATTCCAAACATAATATGTACTTAATGTTTATCAAAACTACAACAGTATGAAAATAGTTTGAAAATGTTCTGGTGTATAATCAAAAACGCAGTCATATAAACAATAAAATGGTGTTGTAATAATGCATAAATATAAACATACACGATATCTAATACAACACTATATAATGCATCATATTATACAATACAATCTATTTATTATCCTAACAAACAAATGTTAAATATAACCCAACTTCTGCGGTGTAGAAAATTCAGTGCAGAATAATCCATAAACTTGAAATGGCAACTTCGTAATATGGGATCTACATGCTGACTGGCTTCACTTCAACAATCATACAGTCGTAAGGCGGTATACATTCTTCTCATCTAATGTGACACATGAGCACTGACTTTTATTTCAAAGCAGACGCTGTGAAAAAAAAAAACAAATAAAAATTTCTATTTTAATGAACAGACGATTTAACGAGGCAACACGGAAAATTAATGACACATTTACCATCACCCGTGGCCATGAAAATCTCCGGCCCCTTCATGGCTATTTAGAAACCTTCCTTCCTCACTTATAAACAACACAGAAGGCTTGGGAAGAAGCTAATCGGAAGTCAAGGACGTGCCGCTATAGGCTGAAATAAAATTTACACTCAAAACAGCGAGAACAAGTAGTATTATTCAAGAAACTATTACCTTATTATTAATAACCTTAGGGTTTTTGTCGAACAACGTAAACCTGGTTATGCAATATATCATTTAGAGATCTGTCACAATTATTATTTCTATTGAAAGCATTATTTGCTCTATTGAAAATATACTAATTTGAATCGCAGTTAGCGTAATTGCGATTATTATTCACTCTTTGTTTGGGACCGATGTTATGTCTAGCATCCCAATTGGCATTGTTGTGCTTACTATCTCTTCTTTGACAAGAATATCTGCCAGATGGATTTTTGTTGTCTTTTAGAACAATTATCATAAGATTGACAATCTTTAGTGTAATTATCTCTATCATATTTTCTATAATCCTTAGAATTCGAATTTTGAGATCTATTAGACTTTTAGATTTTGAAATTGTATTTACCACGCAAGGATTTACGTCCATCACGTTTGACATTAGTGTTGGTATCGAGTGTATGTTGCTGACTCGTTTCCTTTATGACGTGTTGAAAATCGTCTTTCTGTCTAACTTTGTCAACATTGACAGTAGACAGCACTTTTTTGCCTAAAACAACATCTACTAAACCATCTACTCTTGTTCTCAATTCACTGATCTCAACATTTTTCAGTGAAATCTCTTCACTTTGTTTCTTAATTAAGTTGTCACATGCCAAAACTTTACAGCTTTCCTCCGCTAGTAATTTCTCAATTTTAGCCAATTTATTTTTCTCCATTGTTAACTCATCCAATCTCTTCTCATCCTTTCCTATCTCATTATCATGGCTATTTCTAAGTCCATTAACCTTCTCCTTCTTCTTCTTCTTCTTCTTCTTCCGTCCTTAGCCAATGACCGGCAAAGCAGTCAGTGGCCATTACGCCTAGTGGCGTCTTAAGGGCAACAGCGAATAGATTTTCTTTGCCGCTGTTCCCATCACGCCTAATCTTTAGGGCAACGACAAATCAATCCCTTTGTTGTTGTTTCCGTAATCAAAGTGACTGGCAAACGGGTGATCAGCCCGTTGGGTTAACCTTCTCCGGAGATACATTATTCTTTTCTTTGATTCTGCGACTGAGAATCGAATTGTCAATAAATAGATTAGTAAACTTCTGTCAACGAAAAACTGTTTGGAGATGTCGGGTACCTTGAGTTGACTACTGCCTTTATTAGAGTCATAAATGTGGAAGTCTGAAGGCGAACGAGGAAGAAGAAGAAGATTAGTAAATGTTTCATTACATAACTTTTCACATTTCTTGGCCTGAACTTTTAATTTTTCATGTATCTCTTTCTTTTCTTTCAGCTGGCGACTGAGAATATCATTATCATCCAACACCTCATGAAGCATTTCTATATGTCTTCTCACGGACATTGCTCCCAACCTTCAATTTGTCATACATCTCTTTCTTTTGAACTTCTTGTCTGAGATTACCAACTTCGTCATCTTTGTCCTTTATCTGAGTTTCTAGCTCTTTGTTCTTGTTCCATGCTACACTCCATGCTGTTTGTAAACTAACTAGCTCCAAGTTTGATTTGTGTAAATCACTTTTAAGTCTAGTCACTGTGTCATGTAGTTTA
Organism: Oreohelix idahoensis; assembly: GCA_024509875.1. Classification (NCBI taxonomy): domain Eukaryota; kingdom Metazoa; phylum Mollusca; class Gastropoda; order Stylommatophora; family Oreohelicidae; genus Oreohelix; species Oreohelix idahoensis. The sequence continues at coordinate 9,808 of JAMPIV010012479.1, forward strand.
CTCTCTTTAGCAATACTGTCCAAAAAACTTTCTCTTTGTTGTAGGGCATTCCGTTTATTAACTCTCATTTGCTCCTCCTCTTCTAATTCCTTTTTCTGGTCATCATGAATGCCGTCGCGCATTATCTTCCGCATACTCTTCAATATCTTATCACGTTTAACATCAATATGATTGTACAAAAACAGACGAAGGTCCATAACCAGTAACTCCGCTAAATCCTTAGCCATATTCAAATGAGGAACGGACTGAAATCTATCCTCAGCAAAATCTCTTAGGGCTCTCGACGCACAGACAATAAAAATCTCTTGTACATAGAACTCTTATAAATTCATATGAATATGAGGGATAAATTTATATCCATATGAGGGATGTCAAACTAATAAGTCATATAGCCATTAAACACTTATGCACTAAAGTCCTACTCTAAGTCACAAGCAACTAACATATGATATAGACAGTAGGGATAACGATTACAAAGACAAGGTACTAGAGAACAAATGATAACGTTCGCAGAGGTCAACTGAACAATAAAGTCGAATTAAAGCAAAAATTTTTCAAAGCATGAAATGATAACTGCGAATAATAACAAGACACTAAACAACACCGTGTATAAACGAAAATGTGTATAAAAAATGAAAGAGAGAAAGACACTCACGAACAAATTAATCAATAAACTAAGGAAGAAAGAAAAATACTACAATAACAACAATGAAACGTTACGTCACATCTAAACATTTACTTGTCCCAAGAGACAACTAGCAATCTAGCATACGGCAAGGTTTGTATCCTTGAACCGGGAAAATCTCCAAATTTACACTTATAAACTAAATCCTAAAGAACAATTATGAAGCCCTGGGTAAAACTGGGATGTTACCTTCATAAGTCAACATGAAACATAAAATATAGAACATATAACACTCATTAGGACAAATAAAGCATAAGATCAAGGAAGGCCTATTGATATACATAAATATGGCACAGTTTCCACAACAAAAGACCACTTATCTTGCAAACTGAAAATAATCCCCTCCTTTTCGCTTGACAAAACGATAGGTATGAATAAGTCCGCTGGGGAAAACAATCACCCGCAGAGAGTCACTGGAGCTTGACGCCTCTTGCTTCGGGTCCTTTGTCCTTGACACAATATGATATGTGCTTGAACACAGCACAAGAAGGCAGGACTGGAACACTGCAAATCATCTACTTGAGTCACGCGTGTAGAATAACTGTAAATATGAATTTGAACTCCCTCTGTAGTTGTATGTGTACACAGTCTATCAATCTTGTTAACCATCCATATGAAAGGAGGTACCTGATATATTGAACTTTCATATTACGCTGGTAAGCTTCTGTAATCACTCTTTCACATGCCAGCATAAATACTGTTAAAGTCTACTTGAAGATTTCAATGCGAAAGGCAAAACTGGAAACGCTGCACATCTACTGTGTAATAGGAATGTCATAGGTATTACGTCCGTAAATCTTGTAGTAGATTTGGCCACCACTGATAAATGCAGTGGTTGATAAATATGAGTTGGTTGTCGTCATCATATGTTGCAAAAGGAGGTTAATGCCATCACTGATAATGCGGGATAGTTCTTTCTTGACACTGTTCATAAACATAACACGCCGCAACTGGGCATCAGTGTTAATGTTTACAAAGATGATGATGATGATGCAGGAAATATATCTCTACGACCACACAGGGTTAATTATTGCATTGTAAAAAGCACCACACAGGCTTCTAATTGAAGTCGCGGGCATCACAACCCGTAAAACTTGTGACCATGAATAAAGTCTCCTCTATGGAGTGCAAGGCAGGATTCTAAAGTAAATATTGATGTTCTGATTACCGGCCACGCACACACAGGGCTATTTATAAACAGAGTATAATATTTCTTGACTCAGGAAGATTCAGGGCTATTAACAAAAATGTCATGGGTATCAGATCCAACTTGAACTGGGCACCAACTGTTAAGGTTGTGCGTTGTACGCTCCAACTGTTACCGAATATATTGTGTACGGTCTGTTGCAAAATGATGTTAAATAGCAAAGTACTGTTACTGTGTCTGGATTGTTTGAAGGGTGTGTGGGAACAGTCACTCATACCACAATAGCTCACGTACGAGTCATTGAGTGTTGAAACGACGACTGGTGACGTTTTCTTGAACACTTTATTTACACCACAACACGATCACAATGGCACAGACGAAATACAGTTACATAGAATCAAATAACACAGGTAAGTTCTCAATGTTCACCCTGCATATCAACTAAAGGCCTGTACGACTCCCGGCCTCGACGTATCTTCAATAACTCTATTATATGTTCCTGGATCCTTCAAGCAATAATAGATATATGGCCTCAAAGTAACATCAGCGCTATCTCTACAGCAACTACTGGCATAGCAGTGCAAATAATATATGTCCATGGATCCTTCAAGCAATAATATATGTATGGCCTCAAAGTAACATCAGCGCTATCTCTACAGCAACTACTGGCATAGCAGTGCAAATAATATATGTCCATGGATCCTTCAAGCAATAATATATGTATGGCATCAGCGCTATCTCTACAGCAACTACTGGCATAGTAGTGCAAATAATATATGTCCATGGATCCTTCAAGCAATAATATCTATATGAAACACTGGCCTGTACACCAACTGCTCCATATATGGCCAGCTGTATGATCGATATCTAAGTAGAGCTAGCCACGGAACAACCGTTCCGCGAACACAGAGCAAGACCGCTCCATATATGGCCAACTGTATGAACGATATCCTAATATAGACATACAGAATAATGGACATTGTCCAGGCAAGGGAGATAACAGATAAATCTCACCCTGAACTAAAAAATATATAATTAATGGTTTCCCTTAGACCACAGAATAAAAAGTACATATATTCCTATCTGTAACAGTTATATATTAAAATGTGGAGAAAAGAAACCCTTTTGACATGCATCTAACTGAAATGTTCAATGATTTTAAACATGCAGCATGCCTATTCAGTACAGAGTGCAGGAAAGTTTAAATATTTAAAAATTTGAACAAGAGTTGTACTTACTTACAAAAAATAATCCAATTTGAAGCCAGAAACTCCTAAAACTACTTCCATTTGAAAGTACACTCACACAATGAGAAAAGTTTCAGCTGCTCCTCCTTTTTATAAATACTATTTTTATTACAATTGAAAATTTGTTGGCACATTTTGAAGATGCACTCCAAATCTGAAAGTTTACTATATACAATGTAAATTTTCCCTTCATTCTTAAAATTAAACTACTTTGCCTCATGGTATTTGGCAAAGCAGTCATTTGGGTGAAGGTGTGGATGATCTGTGCACCCATCACAATAAAAAAAATGTTCTCACTCTAACTTGAGGGGTGCTACAAATGACGCACCTGCGCAGAAATGTCGATTTTTTTAACAATGTGCCTGGTTCCACACAGACGGTTCAACGGACTGTTGTGTTGATTTGCATGAGGTACTCTGTGTGGGATATTCTGGATAATATCAGAAGCTATACGACTAAGTTCTGTAATTAACTCATTCTTGAACTGCAGTAGGGTCTGCTTCTTTGAATTATTTGATCTGCTGAGTGCAAACACAAAAGCATTCAACTGGGAAACTTCAAAGATCCAAAAGACAATTTTCTTCCAGCACTTTCTGGTTCTTCTATTGAATGTTCCATAGGTTGTTACACACTGGTCAACCTTGTCACATCCATTCATTCATAGCGGGTTTGTGCTTTCTTTCGCCGAAACGATTTTTGATTTCTTTGGTTTCCACAGTTGCAGAACTTGACACTAGAATGCATGACTTTTTTGCCTTTTTATCTCTAAACATTACACAAATAAATTTACTTTCTAGATCGAGAAACCATTTCATCTGGAGATGCATCAGTTGTGTAGTCTTCAGCGCCTTTGGAAAATTTTTACGATTTATATTTACAGTTCCAGTAAAATACTGATTGTTGTCGGTAAGATATTGCAGCAATGCAAAACTTGTGTAGTAATGATCTGCATAAATATGATGGCCTTTTCCACAAGGTTTTAGCAGTGTATCAAAGACTTTGATGGCTTGTTGGCTCTTTACATCTAGCTCAGAACTGTATGATGTATTGGCACCGAAGTAAATCAACAAATTGACAACGTAACCATTACTACTGTCACAAAGGCCGAAGGTCTTGACATGATATTTCTTAGGCTTTGAGGCATTGAACATTTTATGTGCCCACCTGCCTTTCCACCCTATCACCATTTCATCTAAAGACAGCTCTTTGTAGGGATAAAATGCCTCCTGAAATTGTGTTAGGAGTTTCTGCAGAAACAGCTCAATCTTTGCTTTTCCCTGCGCGTCAACATCACTTACATGGAACATTGTGTGATACAATGCTTGAAACCTGTCCCTTGTAAATATCTGCCTGAACCAAAGGAGTCTGTATATAAGGCTCCTGAGACCAGTAATAACTCATTTTTGGTTTTTTGACAATGCCCATGGCTATGATATGGAACAAAACCTGTAAAGTTCATGTATTGTTATTGGATGCCAGTTGCGATAAACAGACCTAGTGCTCGCTGTTGCAGCTTTTGACTGACAGAGGTGATCAGCATAATCATTGACAGACACAAGAAGTTGTTCCAATATTTCCTCTGTAAAAAGGGCTTTGAGGCAAAAAAAGTGCTGGTGAGTCTTCAGGGACAATATCTGGACTCACACCAGGAGTCCTACCCTGAGGTGGAGCAAAGCGAAATGCATTCTGAGTTGAACCCTTATCAACTTCATTCCATTCAACCTCATGTTCAGTAATGTTGTTCTGAAGCTCTGCATTAGGCCTACCAGATTCAGTGATTACCGATCTCAGCTGTGATCTAGATCTATCTTTTTTGTTTTTATGGCATTTACCTTTCCTTTTTAGCAATCCCCTATCTGTTCTATAACTAGGTCCACCCAAGGGACACGCCCCCTTTTCCTCAGAATCTGCTAATGTAACGCTAAATTCAGCGTCATCTGAACTATCAGTACTTGAAAATTCATCGCTGTCATTATCAATCCATGATTTAATAAGCTGTGATGCATGTTCAGCTGATAACACTGGTATACACATATTTTGGTGTGTTGCAAATCGCTAACTACGATTGCTATGTATAAAATAATGCCACACAGGCTAATTATCTATATGTGTACTGCTGTACTGTTACCGTGTCTGGAGTGTTTGAAGGGTGTGTGGGAACAGTCACTCACACCACACAGCTCATGTACGAGTCATGGAACGTTGAAACGACTAGTGACGTTTAGTGAACAGTTTATTTACACCACAACACGGTCACGATGACATAGACGAAATACAGCATATTACACAGCTTACAATAGCATACCAAAAGGATCCACATCGTAGTACTAGCGTATAATAATAATCCATCAAGAAGACTGCTGGCAATCGCAGTACTAATTGTTATTTGGCCTCAATACATTACATCTCAGCGCTATTTAATCCATCAAGAAGACTGCTGGCAATCGCAGTCTTCTTCTTCTTCTTCGATCCTTAACCACCGACCGTCAAAGCAGCCAGTGGCCATCACGCCTAGTGGCGTCTTGTAGGGCAACAACAAATTGATTCCACTTTGCACGGTCGGTGGCCATCCTTCGTACAGTGCCCCAACTCTGGTTCACTCTTTGCATCCCAGCCTCCACAGTCCTCCGCCAAGTTGTTTTTGGTCGGCCTCTCTTTCGCTTTCCTTCAGGGGTCCAAAGCATAGCTGCCCTTGTGATGGCATCAGGGTCTCTTCTGAGGACATGACCAACCCAGCTCCAGCGTCTGCCAGCTATGATGGTATGCATGTCCTCTTGCTCGCTACGAGTAAGCAGATCTTGGTTGGTGATGGTATTTGGCCAAAAGATTCGGTGAATTTTTCCCAGGCATGTTGTGTGAAAAGAGGACAATTTTGACATTTCCTTCTCTGTGACTCTCCAGCATTCCGCACCATAGAGAAGCACAGAAAGCACGCAACTCTGGTATAATCTTAATTTTGTGCTTGTGCTGTATTGGGAGGACCTCCAGATGTCACTTAGGCCAAAGAAGGCCGCTCTTGCCCTATTCATTCTGATGCCGATGTCTTTGCCTACCCCACCGTCTGGTGTTACTATGCTTCCTAGGTATGTGAAGGTATCTGTCTGTACCAGCTGCTGATTCCTTACTGATATGGGCTCAGGGTTGCTCACATTGAGCGTCATGACCTCAGACTTCTTTAAATTGATGTTCAAGCCCACCTGCTGGCTAAATTTATTAAGTCTATCCGTTTTTTCCTGGATGTGTTGATGTGAATGTGCCAGCAGTGCAATGTCATCTGCATATTCCAGATCTTCCAATGTTGAAAATGTAGTCCATCTTATTCCTCTTGGACTGCCGTCTGGCGCATCACCCAGTCCATGACTGTTAAAAATAGAGTGGCCGATAAGGGGCATCCCTGTCGTACTCCTGTCTTCACCTCGAAGGTTAGGTTGCTCTGCCCAACACTGCATGTAAAGTTGGCATAGAGGCTTTTTATGATTGACACTATGCAGCTTGGAATTCCATAAGCCCTCAGTATTCTCCATAAACTGTCCCTATGTATGCCGTCAAAAGCCTTTTCAAAATCAACAAAATTTATGTAAAGCTGTCTTTGCCATTCTGAGCACTGCTCTATAATGTTCCTGAGAGTGAATATATGATCTACACATCTTCTGTTCTTTCTAAATCCTGCTTGTTCTTTCCTCAGCCTGTAGTCCACTGCCCTTGAAATTCTCTGTATAATTATCCTGCCTAGTATTTTGCTGGGAACTGAGAGAAGAGTGATTCCTCTCCAATTATTGCAGTATGAAAGATCTCCCTTCTTGGGCAATTTGACAATTATTCCTTTGTTCCACTCTGATGGTGTTGTCCCCGTTTTCCACACTTGTGCAAATAGTGGTTCTAATAGTTCTGCTGCTAGCTCAGGGTCTGTCTTAAATAGCTCTGCATTTAAGTTATCATGGCCCGGAGCTTTACCGTTCTTTAACCCTTTGATTGCTGTGATGATTTCTTCTTTTCGTGGAATGTCTGTATTTACATCTAGATCGTTTTCAGCCTCAGGAACATTCAATTGTGTCTCTGGTATTTCCTTGTTCAGAGTTTCTCTGAAGTGCTCTGCCCATCTTGTTTCCTGTCCCTCTGCTGTCTTGATGAGATTTCCTTGCTTATCTCTTACTAATGTAATATTGTTTGCACCTTGTTTTCCGCTGATGAATTTAGTTATTTTGTATACTGTGCTTTGTTCATTTCTCAGTGCTGCCTCTTCTGCCTGTTTTGCAAGATCGTCTAGGAAATTCCTTTTGTTGGCTCGGGTTTGGCGTTTAACTTCCCTGTCCAGTTGACTGTACTGTTCGCTATATAGTTGCTTTAACCTGGGGGACTTCGCTTCTGTTTTCTTTCTTTTCATTTCCTTTCTCATCTTTATAGTGTTTAGTGTTTCTGGTGTTATCCAGTCTTGCTTCTTCCTTTCCTGGAATCCTAAGCATGATTTGCTACTTTCCTTATATATTGTTGAAATGGTGTTAAAATTCTGGTCTATATCATCAGTCAATGTCTTTTCCTGGCTTTTGGCAAATTGATATTGTTTCTTAATGTCGGCCGCAAAAGCTTTTCTGGTAAGGGGGTCCTTCAATTTGTTGATGTCAAACTATTTCTGTGTAGTTACAGTTGGTCCAGCCCTTCTTAGTTTCACTTTCAGTTTTGCAACTACTAAATGGTGATCGCTTCCCACATCTGCACCTCTTCTTACCTTCACATCTTGTAATGCATGTCTCCATCTACTGTTAACCATGATGTGGTCTATCTGGTTTCTGTCCCGACCATTTGGTGATTCCCATGTTAACCCTTTTAACCCGGGATGTTTTTGGGATGTCTAGCCTTCAGGACGGAGCGTTTTTTCAGTGAATGGGGGTGTGTTTATATTTTATTTTTTTTGACACATTTCTGTTATTCTGAACCCCTGGAACATATAGACTTTTTTGAAGGATATATGTTAAAGTTTAAGATTTTACACAATAATTTTAAAAAAAATTTATGTATATGCAAATTAGCTCATTTGCATATCTAAAAAATAGAAAATTAAAATATAAATTTTCAACTTCAAGGAATGAAAAATATAACTAAAAACAGTAATATATTGGATTTATTTACCTTTTTGTGGTCTCTGGCCTATTTACAATGGTGCTTTTCAAAACAATAGTGGTGGACACCCTTTTGACAAGTGGAACACATGTTTCGGCTACGCTTTCTTCCGCCTGGTTGAGAGCGGTTACTGCACACACAACAGTCCTTCTCTCTCTTGTTAGGAATTTCTTTGAAACCTAAGTTTCCAGCATCATCAGGAGGAGGAGGAGGATGCCTAGAGTCATAATACTCCTTTGCAAGTTCACTCACAACAGAAATTGTAAATTTATATCGTGTCATGCTCCGAGTATCGGACATATTCTGGCTATACAAAATGTATGCATTTAGAAGCATTCGACCCAGAATAGAAAAAACCACTTTGCGCCAATATTTTAGTGTTCTGCGTTCATCCAGATATGAATAGAGCATCATGTCACTTTGGTCGACACCACCCATATATTTATTATACTGCAAAACAACACGGGGTTTTGATCTCTCGGCTGGCTGTGGATCATTTTGATGAACCCTCACTGTGACTTCCACTTGCTCCGCTTTCTCTGTGGTTGACATCAGAAGCACAGGCTGTGTCTGGGTTCTTTTTTTCCCTGTATGCAGCTGTAAGGATTGCTCCTCTTCTGTAGTAAACAGTTTCATTGGGCTGGAGTTTACCCTTTATACCCTTAGGGAGATGTCGCCGATTGCGTCGAACTGTGCCGGTGAGATATGTGCCCTCTGCAAATAAATCAGTGGCTAATTCCACACTTGAGAAAAAATTGTCAATAAACACATGGTAACCCTTTCTCAGGTAATTGCCAATTGCTAAGAGTTTTCTCACAACTCGGTGAGATAGTCCTAAGCCATCTTGTTCTTGATCTCTTGCACCTTTGTAAACAAAAAATCCAAGGACGTAGGCAGTCGTCGATTCACACAACATCCATAGTTTTATGCCCCATTTATGATGATGCTTGTTTGGCATATACTGTAGTATCTGACTTTTACTTTTAGTCCCTATGAGACTCTCATCAACAGACAACTCTTGTTTTGGAGTATAATGATGCCTGAATAGTCTGTTAGCATGTTCTACTAGCGGGGCAAATTTGCCGCAAGGGTCATATCCATCTTCATTTGAAGCTACTAAAGTTTCATTATTTACAATATGGAAAAACTTCAGCAGCAATTCAAACCTCTCCCTAGGCATTACTTTTCTATACCAAGGAGTTTCTTGTGATTCATCAGTGGTCCAGTAAGAACGCAGGGTAGGCTTTCTGTTCAGCCCCATGTTCAAAATGATTGCAATAAATGCCTTCATTTCAGAGACGGTAGTTGGCTTCCAATTTTGAACGATCGATCTCCTTTTCAAAATATTTGCACTCTTTGTAATAAACTGAGTTGCATATCTGTTTGTTTCTTCAACAAAGGATGTCAGCAAATCAAGAGTCAGAAACAGATAAAAATAAGAGACAGGATTGGATTCTCTAGGTGGCATGTGTTTTGGACCAGTCAGCTCAAGAAATGGGTGTGTCTGAGTCTCATCATCTTCGGGGGGATATACTCTGACCCATGGTTGCGCTGTGATCTCATTGTTGTCTCCATCCGATTCCCCACTATCACTAGCATTACTAGCATCAGATATATCATCTAAATCCTCTATAGAACTATTGTCATCACTTGAATAAAATAGCTCACCAACATCACTTTCAGGGTCAGAAAAAATTAATAAGTCAGACATATTTTCGGCGGTTCAGGTCACTGTCTAAAAAATTCCACAACAACAAACACGTTTGACTTCAAACACTAGAATGACGCCATTTGCAAAACTAGGACAGCAGAGAATATAAATAATTCACTTTCAGTGTTTCAAAATAGGAGATTTTTTTGCGATGTCGAGTCAAATACGCTGGGGCTGATGATCGGCCGTTCCGCGTTTTTGGCCAAACTGCCGAGGGCCGATAATCGGCCCGTCCGGGTTAAAAGGGTTAACTTGTGAATTTCCTTATGTGGGAAAAGTGTTCCTCCAATGACCAGGTTGTTAATGCTACAGAAACTTATTAGCTTATCCCCATTTTCGTTTGCTATTCCGCTGCCGCATTTCCCCATTGTTCTTTCATTATATGTATTGTGTGTACCAACTTTCGCATTGAGGTATCCCATTACTATAACAAGATCATATCTAGGTGTGTCCTCCATTTCTTTCTGCAGTTGTTGATAGAATTCATCCTTGACCTCCTCATCGCTATCATTCGTTGGTGCGTAGCATTGTATTATTGTAGTGTTGGTGAATCTCCCTCTCAATCTCAATCGTATCAGTCTGTTGTTGATGGGTTTCCATTCCAGTAATGTCCTTTCTATCCCTTTCTGTAGAATAATGGCTACGCCTTCACTGTGCTGTCCATCCTCTCTTCCAGAGTAAAGTACTGTTTCTCCTGTTGCTGTTTTAACTTTTCCTGCCCCTGTCCATCTGCTCTCGCTTATCCCCAGGATGTGTAACCTATAGTTTCTCATTTCTGCCGTGACCTGTCTTAGTTTACCTGTCTCGTACATTGTCCTGACATTCCAAAATCCTATTCTTGTATCCTGTTTTGCGGTCAGGACATCCGTTTTCATGTCAGTGGCTTCTTTTCGGCTTTCACCACTGACAGTCATACGAGCCACAGACTCCGAATGTCCATCCCGCAGCAAAGTTTGTTCATTTGATGTTGTTTCCGTAACTTCATTGTTTTTTTTTACATAGACAGGGGTGTCAGCCCTATGCTAAAACCCCCAACCTGGAGGACCAGGGTACCAGCTTTTGTCTGACCCCTACCCACACAGACCAGTCCAGCTTGGTTGAACCTACCAGGAGTAAAACTCCCACTGGCATAGCTCTGGGGATTGTCAGGGTACGCAAGCTGCCATACCGCTACAAGGTATAGGTACCATTGATGGCAGGGCAATCGCAGTACTAATAGTTATTTGGCCTCAAATACGGTAGTTATTTATAGATTTTAACTAATTTAGCTAATACGTTTAAGCGGGGAATTTGAGCGTGTGGTGACACGGATTCACTTTACTACATGCACTCAGGGTCTTCCTTCTGTTTTTTGTCTTTTCCAGGGATTTTTTAACCCTCTATTGGGCCATTTATGAAATAGTTGGAAAAAAAATTCTTGGAGTGGTTTTTGTGGCTGTCCCATGTCTGAAAAGTGGTGTGAAGGTTAATTTTGGGCAAAAAAATGTTTAGTTAGTGTTTTATGGGTATGTTGCCAATTGGCAACAAATCACCATTAAGGTTGGGAACATTTATTGTTGCCATTTGGCAACATATATCTTTTAACTATGTTTTTATGTCTAACAACATCTATTTCACCTTTTTTTACTCCCTACCTACATTTAATATTTAAACAGTAAATAGCAGACAACAAAATTTGTGAAACTTCATGAAGTTAAGTGTAATTTATACAGAAAATGCCACACATACAATGAAACATATAGTTACTGAAAAAAAAAAAAATCTTCTGTCTCGTGACTCAATCACAGCTCCACACTCATGTTTCATGAAATACTTTGAAACAGTTTGAATGTTTATTGAGGCACAAGTGTAGGTTACACTTCTCACAGACAGTTCTGGAGTACCCCTTGCATCCAGGAAGTTTGCATCTCCCTTTGTTGGTGACGGAATTGGGGGCTGTGGCCAACATTGTCAGTTCTGACATGAAAAGGAGGTACATTTGCTGTTTGCCCTCTCTTCTTTTTAGCCACCAGCTGTGTCTCAGTGCTTCCTGATGGCCTTCCCCTTTTATTATTTTCACTTTTTCCTGCTTTTAGGAGACACAAAGCAATCTGCAACTTGAAATCAACTAATGGTAGTCTGTCCTTTTTTTCCATACCATCCTTACACACATCTGAACAATAAGTTAGCCAAGCTTGCACCACAGAAACATCCAGGAAATGAAACAATATTCTGTGGTACCATTTCTTGGATCTAATAGGTATACGATAGAGTGCCAGCAAGGAGTCCAGCAAATCTACCCCTCCCATGAACATGTTATATTCTTTCACAGCTGCAGGGCAAGAAATGTGTATTTCCTTCTTGGCTTTTCTGTCCCATCTTCTGACTACACATTCTGGTTCAACTGCTGCATAGGTGCTTAGCAGTGTGACTGCTTTATTGTCATACCATTTGATAGCTTTCAATGTGGCTCCGTTTGTTGCTGCAGTACAAACAACAGATGACCCTCTTCCTTTCGTTTTCAGTTCCTTATCGGAACACAGATTACACCCTTTCAGCCGGTTTGCGCGGACAGTGCCAAGACATGCAATGCCTTGTTTCCAGAGGCATGCCTGCAATGCTGGCGAATTAAACCAGTTGTCAAAATATACTTTATGCCACACATTTTTAGGGATACGTTGAAGAAGTCTCAGCACGATATTAGCTGATGCTCCTAAATCAGGTTGGCCAGGACACACGTCAATTTTTCCAGTGTAAATTTCAAAATCATGAATCAAACCAGAAATGCTTGAACAAACGAAGACTTTATAGCCCCACTTTTTGGGTTTCTTTGGGTTGTACTGACGCAGAGATGATTGACCTTTGAATGGGATAACTTGCTCATCAATGCTCAGCCTTTCTGCTGGTTTGATTGAATTGAATTTCACTTTCAGAGCGTCAACTAAAGGTCTTAATTTGAACAATTTGTCGCCTTCATTGTCTTGCTGCTTGTTGTTGTCATTGCAGTGAATGTTACTTTTGATTTCTTTAAACCTCTTGTTCGTCATAGTATCAGCAACAAGTCCATAGCGCGTTGTAGAGTCCCAGTACAATTTACAACTGGGCATTCTAACAATACTCATCATAAACGCAATTCCAAAAAACTGTTCCAGTTCTGGCTGGCTCAATCTGAGAGGCTTCATGATGTTTTTCTGGATGCTGTACTTGTTTGATTCAGTGACCATATGTGCCATTGTATCATCATCAATGAATCTGCGGAAGTATTCTATTGGTTCTGAGGTAACTGATACGTGTGCCGAATCACCAGAGAAGGGCGGAGCTTCAGAAGATACATCTGAGGCTTCACGGTGTCTCCATAGCATCCGACGACGATCAAAGGTTACATCTGTGTCCTCCAGCTCTGATGCAGATGATTCTGAAAAAAAAGAAAACAAAGATATTAATTATCTGGCAACATAAACAATCATTTATTGGTATACTGGTGTACATGTTATTATTCTGATAATAGTAATAATGATAAAAATTATTCTAATCCACATTATGGTATAAAGCGTTCCACAAGTAAGTCTCCGTCAGCCGATATTTAGTACCTGATGGACTAGGCTGAAACTGTACATAGGTTGTACACTGATGGACAAGGCTACAACTGCAGTCTGAAATAAAGTGGCCACATTAAAAAAAAAACATCAATTAAATTCAACAAACCTGAATCGGTTGTGTCCGAGGAAGGGCCGGGTTGCCACGTGTTATCCAGGATGTCTTCAGCCTCACTGTCTGACAGCTCACTATCGCTAGAAGCCTCAGGTATTGGTCTATAGATTGTAGTCTTTTGGCTGTAAAACTTTTGAGGATCCATTATGTTTAACTGTAAAAAAAATTAAAAAAAAATGACAACATATACATTTTGTAATTCAAAAGTTTTTCATCACAAAATTGTTTAATCTCATCTGATGATACATTATGTTTTGTGATTACTGGCAATTTTAGTGGTTATCATGTGTAGTTTAGTTCTAAAAGTCAAGTCTAGATGAAGTAAATATGTTTTATTCATTTACAATATTATTAGTAATTTATACTGGTAATTCTACTATTTACATTGACCTTTTTAGGATACATAAAATTGCAAATAACAACTTTTTTTTAAATGATGAAGTTTAATCAATTATAATGAGAATAAAATACTAATGTTGTTGATTACAGAGAAATACAACATTAAATATCATTTATTAGGTAAAAAGCAACTGTTGCCAATTGGCAACATGAAGTGGTTTTTATTCCTTAATCGACTTTTGTTGCCAAATGGCAACATACCTAAAATGTAAAATAAGAGTAACTTATTTTATTTATTTATAACTATTAAAGCATTTGTTACAAAGATAAGTGGTTTAAGTTACTCAACATATTTTTTATACACCGTTTTCATAAGGAATTTTAAAAAATAATGTGAAGTAAACTCACCTCTCAATTCGATCTTGCAAACCAGCTACCATGCCTTGACAAAAGAGTGCGTGAAAAAAAAAGTATTTCTCCGACAAATGAGTTACCCGGTAATTTAAAATTGGGAATGTTTCTAGAACACAATAAAACAAAAAAATTATTAATTTGAACGCCGGATAGTGAAATAGATGACTTTAAACGGTATGTTGTCAAATGGCAACAAGGCCCAATAGAGGGTTTTAACATCCAGATATGCGCATCTTGTCTCTTTTGGTGGATAATGTCGTATTAAATCTCAAAAAAACCTAACCTTTTAAACAAACGCACGATCGATGCTGATCCATCATTGACATAAGAAATTGCACTAAATACAGCCTCCTCTATTGTCTCTCGTTCCACATACACTTCTTTAGTACATCTATCCCATATCAATTTATTCAGTGCTTCATTGTTATTCTGGGTCATCCCGTGCAAACATTTTCTCAGTAGATCCTCCTTCGCTAAATCAGCAAACACTGGCCGTATAAAATCCATGACTACCTGTGGAAGTCCATTTCTATGAGTGTATGTGTCAGTATTTAATTTATACTTACACCATGATTCACATGGGCAACAGTCGTGGTTCGGGTTGACTTTAGATGAACCAACATGAGAAAGAACAGCCATTACATCATGCACCATATTCTCTAAATTTCCTGGATTCTGTCTAATTGCAAAGCCATAATTTTGAAGAGTGTCTCTCTTTTTATCAGTTAGTGTCCCAATTCCCCCTAAACCTTTCATTGACGTATCGTTGCGCATTCAAGCCTCCTTCAGTGTGCACCAATTGACTCCTTCCGCTGTAACTGATCATTCCCCACACCATTGCACCTCCACCCCCGTGCGGCGGAGCTTCATCAACGCAATTTTGGGCAAAATGTTCATGACGCTGCAACAAAAAGAAAGATTCGTCACTAAACCAGACACGTCTCCATTGATTGTCAGCTGCCCAGGGACGATGCTGGTTGGCCCAAAGAAGTCGATTTTGGCGATGGCGGCGCGTAAGGACAGGTCCTCGGTGAGGTCGTTGTGCCCAAATTCCAGCGTCATGCAATCTATTCCGGACAGTTTGATCAGACACATGACGTCCTGCAGGCAATGACTGGGCAGTTGAGGAAGCTGTTGTAAACCTGTCTCTGAGGTGACGAAGCCGAATAAAGCGATCCTCCGCTGCTGTTGTCACTCTGGGTCGTCCACTGTGATGCCGGTCTTCAACTGAGCCAGTGGCTTGGAACCGGTGCCAAAGTCGACTGATGGTACTCTGATGCACGTTTAGATGCCTGGCAACCTGACTTTCGCCTGCATGCAGTCGGCCAATAGCAATGTTCCTTAAATTTATCGATAGAGACGCCATAAATGTCTGCTTGAAAATGAACTGAATTTTTTGTGTGTACCGTTATTCTTTTATAGGGTTTCAGTTGCGTAGTCAGTGAATAGGGTTCACCCCAAATTTTGTTGCTTTCACGTGCGCGCAACATGAGCTGTGGTCAAAAATTGCGTCATAAACGCTATTGACCACTGCGTTGTAATGATTACAAAAACGCAATTCAGGTCAACATGTGTATTTGACACTGTAAAGAACATTTGAGGCTGGTTTTTATATACCCTAGCACCAAATTTTACTTACAAACTCATAAAAACGCGCCCTCGGATAGCTATGCGTTTCTTTTTTTTTTTTTTGAATAGTATAGTAATATACTGACTATGAGGATGAGGCAATTGATACATTTTATGAAAATCTGGATGAGACAATTAAGAAAATTCCAAAGAGCAACATACAATAGGCTCACGACGCATGAATAATGCGCAGATGAGAAATATCGGCGATTTATAACGCCAATTAAGGCAAAGTTGAAGTATAGATCGACCGGTGAGAATATATCTCAACATCTCAGAGAAAGTATTTTTCTAAGTATAAACATTTCCAGGGAGGTGTCACCAACGCATACTACAATACTGGCAATGACATAATGTATACAATAATTTCAATCACAATTTCATATTAAGTACTATAAGTTCATGATTGACAGAAAGAAAAATCATCAAAAGAGTAGCGGTGAATATACATTAGTGAACCGCTAAGTGTTTATACAATCACTATATCATATATTACATATGTGTACATATTTTGATATAGAAAAAGAAATGTTGTAAAGTTAGACACATTAAAAGTCCAAGATTTAACAGTTAGGTGGAATCATGTGGGCATCTAGACAGAATGTCTGCCATCACATTTTCTGAACCACGGATAGCTCGCACCGAGAAATGAACAGGTTGAAGAGCAATGGCGTATCGAGTTGATCTCAAGCTCTTCAAGTTTTTACTGTGCAAAGTAGTTAAATTTATAGGGTCCCATTCCTGATAACAATGATGATAGAACTGCAACTTTGTTCACACTGAATGAATTATGTTCATCAACCAATGATGTGTACGTTGATGCAACAGTTTTGTTGCAAACACAACAATTCACTTTGATGTGTTGAACAAGACCTCTCTTGGCCTGATTATTAATTTCTGCAGACAGCGTCCCATAGCATTCTGGACATGCAAGCTGACTAACAAGGTTGCATATCTCAGACATATCAACTATAGTTCTGGAGACTGTATTGTTATGCGTTGAAGCTTCTTGCACCGATGAGGCACTTAGTTCCAGCTTTTTACAGAACCGTGGTGTGCTGTGGGGTGAAGAGGTAGAAGTTGTAGAAGAGCTTGTGCTGGCTCCCTTCATTTACAGCTGAAGCTGACAGTATAACCTCAGGCAGACTAGGCTCATTAGGGGGACCATTTAGTTCTGAAAAAAGTACATAAGAAATAATCACAGCTCAAGAAACATATGTCATCATCATCATCATCATCAGTTGCCATCTCCACAACGAAGGTTGGCTGTAATGGATCTCCAACGTCTTCTGTCTCTTGTCTTGATGGTACACTCTGATAGACTCTTTCCCGTCCATCTCTTGATGTTATCTTCTCACTTATAGCGCTGTCTTCCCATTGCACGTTTGCCTTCAACTCTCCCTTCTGTTATGGTCTTCTGCAAGGTGTTATGCCTTTTTATGTGGCCAAAGCATTTTAGCTGCCGAACTTTGACCTCTCTCATTAGTTCTCTTTTCATACCTAGATTTTCTAGGACCTCCTTATTTGTTTTCATCTCTTTCCATGCAATACGCCCCATTCTTCTATATATCCACATTTCAAGAGCCTCAATTCTTTCTTCCAAATGCTTATTCATCGTCCATGTTTCTGCACCATACAGAAATGCAAAATATATATAACACTTTATGATTCTCAGTTTTAATTTATGAGATAACTGTTTGGATGTCAGTATATAACATATGTCACATGCTTATAAATACCATGATAATTTATCGTATAATGTGGAATCATGTCATTTTGTCAAACCAGAAAAATATGATCACTGTTTACTGCCAACGCGTTTACTAAAAGCTTGCAAATACATAAATTTAAAAAAAATAATAGCTTATTCACATGTGACATTTTTTTTAAAAGTATATCGTTGAACACTTTATGGGTTATAATTAGGACATATTGTGTATTAATTCAAGAAAATTAAGTCAGATTTCCAATATCCAAATATAGTACCTTCTTCCCCCTCCACTCAGTCCTAACAGAGTAAATCAAAACTAAATTTGTGTAGCCTAAATGTTGTTGTGCGTGGCCCCACCACATGTGATCTGCCTGGCTTTCTACAGTGATTCATTTTGTACCATTACCATAACAAAATTAGCAACTTTTACCTGCACTATCTTGGTTCCATCTTTTCTCCTTGGCTGTTTCCAGGTTTAGATGACGAAAGCTATTCTTTTTTCGAGGCATTTTCACACAAAAAGTTCCGAAAAATGAGTCTAACAAAATATGTATACAGAATTTATCAATCCGACGCCATATTGTCTACACTGCGGTTACAAGTCATGTGGATTCACGCAGCCAACGAACAGTTTAGAATAGTGAGCGGAAAAAGCCGATGTCAGCAAATGTCAGATGATTTCCATATATGGAAGTAATCGGTAAAAAACGCGACCTAGAAATTCTCGATCTGGCAGGTATAATTTTGTTACTGAAATAAATGAACTACATCACAGGATTGCCCAGATCTAGGCGAATCCAATGATGTATAATACGTAGGGGTGCAGGCTTGGTTGCTATGGAAGAAACGAGGTCCAATTAGACATATTTTCTCGAGTTTGAGAAAATCTCTCTACCATACCTTTTTCAAAGTCAAAATACATATTGTTAGAGTGCATTTTGACATTTAATTCTGTTATATTTAGATTCAGGAGATGCTAAAGTATCAGAAAATGGACTAATCCCAAATTCTTAATTTTTTCGATTTCGACCGAAAAATGCCTGCAGCTCCTCCCCTTAACTCTTTAAGCCCCAAGAGCCACTATAGGCTCAGGGTTTATACCTATTTGGCCCAGGAGCCATTTAAGTGGCTTCGGATTTTTTGCTCCTGTCTAGATCTAGAGCTCTGTTCCAATGTTAACAACCCAAAACGTCATTTCCGACTAGGAAGTACTTTCATTTTAAGTAACTCGTATTTATGCAACCAGGACCACGCACAGACTCGATGGGACAGGGTATGTTTATTTTCCTGTTTGGTAATGGCGCAGCTACAACCGAGCCGCTACCACTGCCGAAGGACGTCATCTAGATGGACACATAGTGCTGCCCCTTCTGAACTGGGAAGACCCGGTAGCCTGGACCACGCACAGTCTCGATAGGACACGGCATGTTTATTTGCTTGTTTGTTAATGGCGCAGCTACAACCGAGCCTCTACCACCGCCAAAGGACGTCATTTAACAAAGACTTTTTTTCTTATTTCAGGTCCCTGACACTATTTCAAATAAATAAAAAATGATACAACACTTATTACTTATGTAAGTTCTTTCTGGTGTGTAGAATATTAGCAGGTGTTGTTTTGGGGTATTTTTTGCCAAAAAATATTCCAACCTGGTAATAGTGGCATGAATATTTTATTCGGTCGGAAAGGGTTAATAAGCTGTGATGCATGTTAAGCTGATAATCTTTTCGAACGACCATTTGAACACGAAGCCATTCTCAGACAGACAAAAAAATATTTTTTTTTTGGGGTAATGAACCGTATTAAATGTAATCAAAATCGATCAATATTTCACACAAATTTGAGTATTCCAATATTTTCCAAACATGAGGTTTCACCGGAAATGGCATTAGAACTCTTTTATGGGAAGAAAAGTATGTAAATAATGTTAACTCTTTCGATATCGACACAGCAGTCGTCTAAACTGTCTTTGGCCCTCTAAAGAGGCCATATGTAAAATGGCGAATGACCATTGGCCTTCTGAAAAGGCCAGCCGGATACTAAGAGTTAAATAACAATTCCTTTTGTAGTATGTCATGTACGCTACGGGTCGCGCTGTGGTGGCGCGTGACTTTTATATAAGGAAAATGTGGTGGCGCGTGACTTTTATATAAGGGAAATGTGGTGGCGTGCTGTGGCGGCGCGTGACTTTTATATAAGGGAAATGTGGTGGCGCGTGATATATAGAGATATATTTAGACAACAAGATGATATATTTAGACAACAAGAAGACTTTTAGACAATAGGAAGATATATATTTAGATAATAGGAAGATATATTTAGACATATATTTAGACAACAAGAAGATATATTTAGACAACAAGAAGTAGACAATAAGAAGACAATATTTATTGAGATGATATATTTAGATAACAGGAAGAGGATATATTTAGACAATATATTTAGACATACAAAAAGTAGACATACAGGACAACAGTTAGACGATATATTTAGATAATATATTTAGACAACAAGAAGACGATATATTTAGACATATATTTAGATAATAGGAAGATATATTTAGACATATATTTAGAGACAATAGGAAGACGATATTTATTACAACAGTTATATATAGGTAACAAAAATGAATTTTAGTTAATATAGTTTATTTGTCAAATAATAGCGAGCTAAAGCCAAGTCTCAGTCGTTTGGTAGGTTTCTTCGGTGGTAGATTGGTGACATCGGCCAGGTGGGTGTCTGTGGTGGTTGTACAAGGGTTAGGAAACCAACTCGGTTCTGGTGATACTGGACAACTAGAGTTGATGTATTCGTCAAATGTGTTACTGGGGGAGTTAGTAGGTTTCTGCTTCTTCGGTGGTAGATTGGTGACATCGGCCAGGTGGTTGTCTGTGGTGGTTGTACAAGGGTTAGGAAACCAACTCGGGTCGGCAGAAATCGGTTGGTAACAGCTGGACTTGATGTAGTCGTCAAACGTGTTAGTGGTACAAGTAGTTGGATAGGTATCCATGCGTGGTGACTGTAATCGGTCAAATTCGGCGAGGATTTCACTCTGTAAAGATAACAAATGTTCAAACTCGGATCGAGTTAACGTAATGCCGGTTTTGGTGGGAAACTTGAGGTAGGATTCACCAAAATATTTTCGCACATGCAGTAAAGGTTGGCCTCGGTAAACACATACAGACGCGGCCTTCAGACCACTAGCCAAAGGTTTAAGCATTTCATCACAGCTCTTGATGTAGACCCAGTTGGTGGGAGCAGTCATCTTGAACGAGGTGTAAGTATCTGTCGTTATCACGCCACTGCGTTAGTAAAGTATGAGTGTCTGGGTCTTCCAAGTGTCTGTTTATATGTAGGAATACCAGTTCAAGCTGGTTTTTTGAGGCGTGTGCTAGCCAGGGCGTGATTAGTTGAAATATTAATCGATCGTTGTCGGTGTGACTAGATTTGAGTTGGTCAGGGCGTGCTTAGTCGAACAACCAATCGCTAGTTGACGCGGTTGCATGGGGACAAGTGG
The DNA here is from genome assembly GCA_024509875.1 of Oreohelix idahoensis. Taxonomy (NCBI): domain Eukaryota; kingdom Metazoa; phylum Mollusca; class Gastropoda; order Stylommatophora; family Oreohelicidae; genus Oreohelix; species Oreohelix idahoensis. Next base: position 31,014 of record JAMPIV010012479.1, read on the forward strand.
ATGGCTCATGGACGTATTGTCGTGAGGGAAAAAACGATAGAAAAAAATACACACACGTGTCTATTGATCTCTTCCTTTGTCTATGAAGGAAAATGCCATCTGGTGGTTCGCTAGCCAGGGTCTGACTAATCGAAAAATTATTCGATCGTTGGCGTGTTGTCTAGCCGAAAAGGGTAGTAGGACCCGCTGCATAGTACCACCTCGTGTTTTGATCAAGATGAAATAAATGGCGTATAGCCCACAAACGTTGGTGACTACATCTTGTAAATGTCTGGCGTTGTAGTTAACAGGTCGAGTAGAGTTTCTGGCTATAAAATTAATCAGGTCCGGGTGTGTAGGTGGTAGGCCGAAAGAATCAAAATATTCAAGTGCCAAGTCCATTATAATATAGAGCGACCCAGTGGTCACCCGGGCGATAGCTAGGGTTAGTGTTGATGACGAAAGCAGCCGTCTTGGTCGGATCGATGCGTAGAGGTAATTGGTCACGAGCTAAAACTTTAACGAGCCCAGTTCGTTTAACAAATATATCCGACAGGAGGGTGGTCCGTATCTCGTCTGTATTCATCGTTTAAGTGGTGTAGTCTGTCAAAACTTGGCGCGATTTTGAAAAAATGTTATAGAGAAAAAAGTTTTAGGGTTCTTGTGCTCATGTCTTTTGCTGGTGTTTTTAGTCGTGGTTGATGATGTTGTCGAGTCACGCGGCGATGAATATAACGCAACAGAGTTCTCCTTATTACCTCTACGGTTAGATCGACAAGGTGGTCATGTGGGACCACCCGTAGGAGGACGGCCTCTAGGTGTATATTAATCAGATCCTCGATCGTTGCTGTCAGGCAGGAATGGGCTTCTTGATTCGGCTGTTCATCCAGACATCCTTCACAATACAGAGACCGATTCGCTTGGAGGTAACTTAAGATCGAGGTGAGAACATTCCGACGACATGAAGACATCTGTAAAAATGAAAAATAAAAAGGAGAAAGTTTAAACAGTCTAAACTGTCTTTGGCCCTCTAAAGAGGCCAGCCGTAAAATGGCGAACGACCATTGGCCTTCTGAAAAGACCAGCCGGATACTAAGAGTTAAATAACAATTCCTTTTGTATATTTTTGAATCTTTAACATTTGAAAGTTGAATTATTAGTTCTTTATTTTTTGTTTTAATGTCTTTAATTTCCTTTTGAAACATTTTTGTAGCACTGGCACTTTCAGTTTTAGCGGCATTAGACTGTCTCTCTATTCTTTTAGGACAGCGATCTGCACCGCTTGCATCTCAATCACCTCTTAAGCTTTCTCGAGGTTTTGCTTTAATTTGGAAAGGCCACTCTGGACACTTTTACGTTTGCCACTACAGGTACAGGATGTTTCTTTGTTTGCCTGTTCTCTTGGTAGCACAGTCATAGCTTCAAAAGCTCATTGACGCAAAAAGTCTTGGATATTGATGTTTTTCCTTTTCATTTTAATTTTTTTACAAGAACTTCACACTTTGTCTTAGTGCTCTTATCTGTGCATTGGTAAATGGTTTATTCAAGAGTCTTTGCACCCAGGAACATAGAAATGTATTTGGAAGGCTCTCCCTATTTTTGAAAATGTCAAGTGCTGCCAATATGGAATTGGTCATCACAAAGTCAAGGGGTGGTTCGTAGTCAGCAGGACTGGACAAAAGTTTTTTCCTTGTCATGTTGAGTGATGAGAGTAGTTCAGGAAGCTCGTCGAACTCTACATTATTTGCTAAGTACTGTTGCAGCTCATGATCATTGCTGCCAGTCAGTACTTTCAGCATTCGATACTCCAGCCTTCCTCTAGTGACAGGGCTGCGCAGGAAAAAGCTTGAGGAACCATGCAGTCACCTGATGGATGGAAAGATGAGTAGGAACATTAGTCTATCTGAATTCAAAGGTTTATAAGCTTATTCACTTATTGGGTTTTTCTTCCTCATTCTTGAATTCTCTACTTTTCAACTTTTATTCTATTTGCTCCTCCCTCTCCTCCATTTCGTTTTTATCTGTGTTTGTACTGTGTTAGTTTGTGGTCTTTCTGAGTGTCTGTCACTTCATTAAAGAAAAACTAAACATTACAAGCAGTCTACCTCAATCCATGTTGCATTCCCATCCTCCTTCAAATAATAGAGTTGTGCAAGGACCTTGTTTGTCAGTGTGATAGCTGGCACCTTTGGACGGCGGCCCTTCCCAGTCATTAAAAAATGGTTTTTCATAGCATCGATGTAGCAGTCATCTGCAACAATAAAATTCCAGAAGTGATTTTACATGTATAGAGAATTACATGTACTATTACTATTACTGGCTTCCTAGCTCGGTGGTCCATGGTTCGATCCTCAGTTGAGGTGGGATGTTTTACACCGCAAACGGCTCCAGGGTCGACCCAGCCTCATGAATTGGGTACCAGAGCAACTCTGGGAAGGTTAAGGCGGCCGGCATGATACTGACCACATCACCCCTAGTGTGCCGATGGTCAAGAAAAATTTTTTTCCGCTGTGACCTGTTTTAGTTTTCCTGTCTCATTCATTGTCCTGACATTCCAAAATCCTATTCTTGTTTCACGTTTTGTGGTCAGGACGTCCATTCTCGGTTCAGTAGCTTCCTTTCAGCTTTCACCACTGACGGTCATACGAGCCTCAGACTCCGGATGTCCGTCCCACAGCAATGTTTTTTCATTTGTATTTGTTGTCGTTTCCATAACTTCATTTCTTTTTACATAGACAGGGGTGTCAGCCCTATGCTAAAACCCCCAACCTGGAGGACCAGGGTGTCTGCTTAAGTCTGATCCCTACCCGCACAAACCTGTCCAGCTTCGTAGAACCTTACTTACTTAGTCGTTCCACTTCTACTGTGAGGTGTAGAGGTTTGGAAGAGAGAGCGCCAGACTATCCTTCGTAGAACCTTCCAGGAGTAAAACTCCCGCTGGCATAGCTCTGGGGTAATCAGGGTACGTAAGCCGCCAAACCTCGACAAGGTATTGACACCTGTGATGGCAGAGCTTCGCACATATTCACAGTAAATCTACTCACAGGTACTCATGTTTTGTCATGAGCTTGAGAACTGACGAGTATCCATCATTAAAATAAGATACTGCATTCCACACAGCCTCTTCTACTGTGAATCTATTCACAAAATGTTCTTTCGCACATCCCATATTAATTTGTTGAGACTTTTTTTGTTGTTTTGTGTCATTCCATGGAGACATTTTGACAGTAGTTACTCATCCACCAGGTCATCAAACACTGGTTGAATGCATTCTACCACTGCCTGTGGTAGGCCATTCTTGTGCTTACAAGACAGTGGGTCTTTCTTATAGCTACTCCAAGAATTCTGTGCTTCTGGGTATTTTTCATGCATTGGCATATCCTTTGTGGAAGCGACATGAGGCAGAACTGCTTTGACGGCAGCTTTCATATCCTCAAGGTTTCCACTGTTCTATCGAATTGCTAGCCCATAATAGTTTTAAAGGGTAACAATTTTGTTGTCTGTAAGTCTTCCTAAGCCTCCTAAACCCTTGCCATCACTGAGTTTGAGCTTTTTGTTTTCATTCTTCAATCTTCATAATCTCTTTTGAACATACGCAACACATTCCAGTTTTGCTACATTGACTGATTCCCCCCAAAAGGCTTATTCTACCACTTGTTTAAAGGAAGCTGAATCTCCATCACCAAGGTATTCACTGTATATGAGGCTGTGTTTCTCAACTGACCGAGAAAAGATTTGAACACTTTCGGCTGCCTACATTGCCCGTGCAGTACCAGCATGATTGACTTTCCAGTTGTGGGCTGCCTCCCACTTGAGATACATCTCTGGTTCTCCATCATTCCTTTTGCCCCATCACAAATGGTTGACAGTGTCTCCACATCCAGGCACATCCCGCTGTCTATCGAAATGGAAGTTACTACACCATGATGACTGGCATGACCCCGTCGTTGCCAAGTTCCATCCATTGAGACACCACACATGACTGTTCTAGTCTCATTGCTAGTTGCTTGTTTTTGCATTTTAATTTCTTTAGCAGCCTCAGACATACTTTCTTCAGCCACTGCTTGGCTAGCAGCATGCACTTGCATAAACATTTCTCTATAACTAGATCTTGTCATTGGTCGCGGGGCACTAGTGTGCAAGCTAAACTTTTCAAGCGCTGCATAGCCTCGGCCAAGTGATCATACAAACGTTACCATCCTTACATTGATTTCCTTCCTTTTTCCTTCCTTTTTTTTTGTGTTTATCCCTGTCTCCTTTACATTTTCTGCATCTCCTGATGTTTTGAAAGATTTCCCACAAGCAGTTGCTATATTTGACAACGATTGTGTGGCAGAAACCTTGCTTTGAATCTTCATTGAGCCTACACGACGTCATAAACTCACAACATTCCACACACCTCATGCTTGCTGTTAAGAAGTTATTCAAGTGTTCCATACTCATAAGAATAAAAGCATTATTTGTTTGTCCATTATTTCTATGGGTTGAGAGGGTGCTTTTCCTCAATTTCTTCACAGATGATAGTGCAACTTCATTATCGATAACAGCTGCCTCAATTTTCTGTTTTGCTAACACCTTGACCTGGGCGCTTACTGCCAAAAAACTTGCGTTTTCTCAACTTCTACCCCTTTTTTTAGTCACCCATATTGTTCTTGCTAAATTGATTTGTATAGCTTACCACAATAAAGTAACTTTTTCACTCAAACAGGTATAACATGAATGGTTGAACATGAGTGCATTGAACACATCAGTCGACATGTGATAAAATAATTCATGAACACTTGACTTTAAGGAGAGTAATGTCCCTTCCCATAAATGGTACTCTGTTGGTGTTTTTCTGGTACAGAAGAGTTATGGAATCATTATCACTTCACCTTTTTAGTGTGATTATAATAATCAGAAAATCAGAAAGGGGTTAGTAAGCAGGGGTAAACAATGCGTTGTCAAGGAAATTTAATATCACCCCATGGTCACTTATCCCTTAAAAAGTAAAAAAACTATGCATCACTGGACAATATAAACCTATGTATTGTGGAGAGAAATGGTTTGGCTTAATAAAAACAAAAGAAGTTTTTCACCAAATTTAATGAAATTCTAACCTACGGCTACCTTAACACATTAACTACCGAATTGAAAAACACACTGTGGCCGAATTAAATTTTGTTCCCATATTCATTCTGTAGGTGTATGAAGGATTTAATCTGTAGTTTTCTTACTTTTAAACAGATTTTTATGAATTATATGTCATTTTGATGATAAATGAATCTACTATTGTCTAAAGCTGGTAAAATGAATGTTTACTTAATATGGTAGATATTATTAGTAATGTAAAATGATTGACAGACAAAAATCAATTCAAATTTGTTTCCAAATTATCAACTTATGTTCAAATTGCTTGTTTCTGTGGTAGGTAATACGTTTCTCTTGGTGATTATCATGTAGTATATCCAATAACAAGAAAAACAAGCACAAGAACACACACATTGACTAATATTTACACTATTGGTAACTTACATTATCACACCTATGCCACTTCCCAAAAAATGTCTGAAATTTGTTCCCCATTTTCTCCCTGTAAGTGTTTGGAGAACATAGGCTGCAGATTTATTAATTTTAAACAGATTTTATGAATTACGAGGGGCGTTCAGAAAGTAATGCACCACATCGTTTTTCTCAGGAGCTGTTTATTCAAAAAGCATGAAATTTATACACAATATACATGGATATGTCATGTAAACATCGGTATTATTCAACATAATCCCCATCAACTTGTACGGCTTTATGCCAGCGCGAAACAAGTGCATGTATTCCTAGCCCGTACCAGATTTTGTCTTGATCATGTAGCCATTTCTTCGCTGCATGAATCACTCCATCATCTTCAAACCTTGTCCCATGGAGTGCATCTTTAAGTGGATCAAATAGATGAAAATCAGAGGGTGCCAAATCGGGACTATAGGGTGGATGGGGTAGTACAGTCCAACGCAATTTGGTGATTGCTTCCCGTGTTGTCAGACTTGTTTGAGGTTGCGCATTGTCGTGAAGGAGAAGCAGGTCTGCTGGATTCTTGTGCGGCCGAACTCTGCGAAAACGTTTTTTTTTTCAATGTCTTGATGTAAGCTTGCGAATTGATTGTCTCTCCTCTTGGCATAACGTCCACAAGAAACACACCTTCAATGTCCCAAAAGACAGTGATCATGACCTTTCCAGCTGAAGGAATTGTCTTGAATTTCTTTCTTCGTGGTGATTGCAGATGATGCCACTCCATTGACTGTCTTTTTATCTCAGGTTCAAAAGGATGTGCCCAGGTTTCGTCACCTGTAATGATCTTAGCCAAAAAGTTCTCTCCATCAGCATTGAAACGCTCCAACAATTCAGAAGACATTGCTTTCCTTTGCAATCAGTGGTCATTTGTGAGACTTCGAGGAACCCATCTTGCGCAAACCTTAGAAAATCCGAGAGTTTTTATAACTGCATTTGCACTACCAATGCTGACTGACAGCCGTAAGGCCAATTGTTGAGTAGTGATTCGCCTATCAGTAAGAATAATGCCCTCAGCGCATTTCAACATTTCTGCGTTGGTGGCTGTGGCAGGACGTCCACAGCGTGGCCGATCAAGTAGCTCCGTATCTCCACTTCCTGATTCTTTGATTCTCTGAACCCAGCGACTGACTGTACTACTGTCGACTGCAAAACTTCCATACACATCACATAGATGCTTGTGAATGTTCACAACAGTTTCCTTCTCTGCAACGAGAAGTTCTATCACAATTCGCTGCTTATAACGCAAGTTGCTAACACGCTCCATTTCAACGGTTTAGGGCAGCCGTATTATTTGGCCGGTTGCAATGCAATTTGGTGCATACAATTGACACATGCCATATTTGAAGTGTGCAAAATTTCATGCTTCTATCTTCATTATTAGCTGAGAAAAACGATGTGGTGCATTACTTTCTGAACGCCCCTCGTATATGCCATTTTGATGATAAATGAATGTACTATTGCCTAAAGCTGATAAAAGGAAAGTTTACTTAATATGGTAGATATTATTAGTAATGTAAAATGATTGACAGACAAAAATCAATTCAAATTTGTTTCCAAATTATCAACTTATGATTAAATTGCTTGTTTCTATGGTAGGTAATACCTTTCTCTTGGTGATTATCATGTAGTATATCCAGATTTTTATGAATTATACATCATTTTGATGATAAATGAATGTACTATTGCCTAAAGCTGAAAAATATATGTTTATTTAGAATAGTAGATATCAATAATATAAAATGATTGAAAGAAAGAAAAAGCATTCAACTTTTAAAAAAAATTAACTTACCTGCAACTGGCTTGTTCCTGAGGCAGCTAATGTTTTTTCTTGGTGATTTTCATGTAGTATATCCAATGAAAAGAAAAACAAGCTCAAGAACACACACAATAGCTAATAAATACACTATTAATGACTTATATTATCACACCTACACCACTTCCAAAAAATAAATAGCACCTTTGAGAAAACACATCTATAACTTATTTACAGTGTGTCAATGTCTTTAGTGAGTTACAGCTGAAGGATCATGCGTATGGTACAGCCTAAAACAGCTCTTTCGATGGAGATGAGGCTTTTCGGGGCAACCGATGCAATAAAAATTTGTTCGGGCTCGTTTCACAGGTGGTGAGCACACTATACACCCTCAAATCTTTTAACTTTGTTTCCTAAAAAATTTCCTATCTTTCTTGTTGCCACTGGTGGCTACTATATCAGGTGGAGTTATGGAGGCAGCCTTCGCAGTCAACTGATAAATCAGTTTGTCTTTGAAAATTTTCAATGACACTGACTTCTCATCAGCATAACTGAGGGTGTATAATATATGGGCATTTACCTGGGGCACCTCTATAATCCAGTAGAAAATTTTCATCTCAACTGATGTTTCAGTGGACACAACAAAACATGGTTTCTTTGCCTTTTTGTCTTGCCTAGCAACACATATCTGAGATCCATCACCATTTTTGTACCACCTGGCTTCTTGGTGCTGGAGGGAGAATGTCTTCAGTTGAAGAAGGAAGTTTTTTCTGTTGATGTTGACTGTGCCAGTATAATGAATGCCCCTACTCAACAGATAGGTTATCAGTGGATCCACAGTGTAGTATCTGTCAGCAAATACATGGTGGCCCTTCCTAATAACTTGTAGCAAGAAATCAAATACCTTCACCGCCTGACTTGTTGAAGAGTCGTTAGCAAAAACATATGTATTCTTCCCAAAGTATGTCAATACCCAAAAACCATTTCATCGGTGGCTAAATTCTGAAATGGATAAAATGCATCCTGGAACTTCACAACGAGTAAATTTAAAAAAGGCTCCATTTTGTCCTTGCCTTCTGAATCAGCGTCTCCAACATGCATCATTGTAAAAAGGTAAAGGAACCCGTTACACGCCCATTTAGGCATATTGGGAATATGGTGTTAGGCCCATATTATCTTGACCGTTGGCACACGAGGGGTGATGTGGTCGGCATCACGCCGGCCGCCTTAACCTTCCCAGAGTAGCTCTGGTACCCATTTGGGGCTGGGTCGACCCAGGAGCCGTTTGTGGCCTAAAAATTTTTCCGCCTCATCTGGGGATTGAACCATAGACCACTGCGCTAGGAAGCCAGTGCACTAACCACTATGCTACCGCGGCTCCCTATGCATCATTGTATGGTAAATTATTTCAAACATATACCTGTCACAAAAAGTAGGGGATATTGAATTTAAAAGTTATCCAAAGACAATATATCTCAAATTAGTTCATTTATTCCTTCGTACAAGTAAACTTGAGCATCATAACAATGTGATAGTTTCAACCCAGGTTCTGTTCTTGTGTAGTTGTTGCTACGTTGACCCTTGTGTATGTTCTCGTCTTAGTGTACCTTTGTCTGTTGTTAAATATGTCACTTAATAACTGCCTGCCTTGTTTATGTGATGTGTGGTAGTACGTTATCAGACAACTCCAATGCCTGAAATGACTTGACGACTCAGAGTAGACAACAAAAGTTCTTTATTTGTTTTCAAGTAACATATTCACAGCTGGCAACCCTGTGCCTGATTATAAATGGTAATAGCATACATGAGACTTCAACTATGTCCTTCCTATGTCATGTAACTCACTGTTCATAGACTACTTGATTAACTCTTGATCTACTTTGAATACTGAACACCCTTCACTTCTGATGCTGTCTACTATACACTACTTCTTAACGTGCTGTTCACAATAAATGCAGTATGGTTTTGAAGTAATAATCTGGATTACCACCAGTGCTGGATACTTATTCTATACCACTGCTGTCTTATAAAGTATGCTTCATATGTCCGAACTGGATCACTACTTCGAACACCTGTCTTCGATCACTTGCCCTTGACTAATTATTCGAGAGTTTACATACCATGTTTACTTGAATAAAACTGCTGATAATACACTTGGATACAGCTCGACATGAACTTTAATTGTCATGGGAACATCTTCCCTTTCTGCGAAATGCAGCGGTATCATAACACAGTGATACTTGAGCTGTCCACTAAGTTTCAGATGGTCATACGGTTAGTCTAATTTCTAACCTGTTCACACGCTGACGACCATTTTAAGAGTGACCCCAACTCTTCCACTTCAGACACTGATTTCCCGTGTTTTTGTGACGTCAGAGCTAAGTCTTACTACTCATAAATTATTCCTACTTAGTCATATCTCGGTTCTTTCCCTTTCCTATCACATTACCTCCCCTATCCTAAAAAAAGATTTGTCCCTGAGGACAAATTTTTCTCTCCCCTTAATTATTACACCTACCTCTACCCTAAATCTTATTATGTCTACTTCCTTGACCAGCACTTACAATACATAAACATTTAAATCAAATATATATCATCATTCTACTCACATGGAATAATCCATTATGTGTTCATCATCATCTTCCTACTACCTCATCATATTGTACTCATATGATGCTGACCACAAAAACATAATCTGTAATCAAGCTGTCATATCCAAATCTATTTGTCTACCATTGTAAGTCATTCCATCATGACCTACCGAACATCATCCTACCCGTACTCACTTTCTTATTTACTTTTTCTGTAGTTAACACGTTTTCACACAATATATTGTAACTGCCTGTTACACTATAATATATACCATCGTTTGTGACCCATTTAAACATCATGGTGTCACTGATTCTTTATTCTTGCTATCCCACCTGGCTAAACTTCCACCTATCTTTTGGACCTAAAAATACCTTATGTGGTCCCCTAATACGAACTACTTGCGTTTCCGTATCGTCTATCTATTCCTAACTCTTTTAATCTTCTTTCTATTTCTCTTATTTCACATGCCTGTGCACTCATCTGTCTTGCTTTCCGTATTCGTGTATTTCAATCTCTTTCTTCCCTACTCTTTTGTTCCTCATAACATTCTGCCCTTTTTCGTAAACCTTCTCTTACTATATTAGTTCAATCAAGAACTCACATTCACCTCTTGTCATCTCTCTTATAATTCCTCCGTTATATGTTCGTTATCTTTTGGTTTCTGGTAGAACCTTTCTCTATATCTCTGCCATTTACACTTGGCTTCTTCCAACATACTTATGTGTACCCTCCATGTATCTCCCTGTTATATCTCTATGGTTTCGCAAAACTTCATTATCTCTGCCATCTCTTCCTCCCTTATCCACTGTATTCGTTCCATCTGGAACAGTAATCCTAACTACTCTTGTCTGTCATCCACCTATGACTTCTCCGATCTCCAATCTTTTGCCACCGTCACCCTGGCTTCTTAATTACTCCTATACTCCAAGCTTCTCAATTCTCCCATATTCCATTTTCGTCATGGCTTGTCTTCACCATTTTCCTTCCCCTCATCTCTTCTGACATTACCCATGTCTTTTCTGTCTCTACTATTATCGGCAATCTCCCATGGCCTCTACTCTGACCTCTCTACACTCGAGTCTTAATTATTCTCTGTCTAATGCAGTAGTCTGTCATTTAGATCTACTCATCTTCTTAATATGTTCAGTGTAAACTGATTGCATCTAGTTTCCCCACAACTAGACTCCCGCTGCAATTTTCTACTTCTCTCCTTCTCACCCTTATCTCCTGTACCTCTCATTCCCTCATTGGACTGTGCTCTCCAATTCCTCAATTATACTCTCTATTCATCTCCAAATATTTCTCACCATCACTTATTTCTCCATATCTCTATCTTCATTATTCCTCACATTTTTTTTTTCTCTTGTACTGCAGTACCCTATTGGTCAGGTGTACTCAGTTTACCTCATATATGCGGTATAGACCAATCATACTTGTCTCCTTAAGACTAGCAACCGCCGCCATCTTGTTCCGTATAACATATGCTATGTCTCCTCCCATAGCCTCCTCTCTCCCTATTACCTCACTATCTCTCCCTATTTCCTCACTACTTCATCTCCATTAACTGTTTGCTTCGGTTTCTCTTCTACTGTTTCAACTCTCATTTTCCCTGAGTTTCCCTCAGGTTCTCTACTCTTTAACTCGTCGCTGCCTCGACCTCTACTTATATAACCCTCTCGCTGCGTCCTTTTTTCCCTCAGTGGTATCCTGGATGCTCTGACACTGCTACTAATTGATGTGTCTCTGCGTCTATACCTTTCTTTCCCGTTTTTCACTGGGATTCTTGATTTTCTTATTTCTCTTCTGCCACTACTTCTTCCCTCCTCCTTTCTAGCCTCCCGGCTCTTGGATCGATACTCTCTTCGATCCGTATTTCTTCTCTCTTCGTTTTTCAACTCTTCATATTTTCTATCCACATTTTCGCACAACGCCTTTATATCCTCTTTCTCTCTTCTATTACTATTTCCTGTCTTATTCTTCTCACTAGATCTCACATCTACCTGTTCTACCTGTCTCAACTTTTCGAGGCGCCTTCTATAATCTGATGAATTGTCTGTAGACGACTCACATCTCTTCGTCTTTTGTGTACTCCCTTCCTCTATCTCTCTTCTATGGGATCTCCGTTTGCTATGTCTGTGACACTTGTCACTCTCCTCAGACGACGTACTGTCTGAGTCACTTGACATCGATACCTCTTCTGGAGTCCTTCTCTGTCTGCTCCTATTTTCTACATAATTAATCGTTTTCCGACCCTTTCCTCTTGTCGGTCTATCACCCTCTTGTATTTCCCTGTGTCTGCCTCTCCACTTCGGGCGTACTTGCATTTGTGCTGTATTTCTTATTTTCGCGAGTGGCATATTGTATTCTGACGAATCGTCGGATGACGTATAATATCCCTTCTTTCCACGTCTAATGTCTCTTGTCCTGTCTTTGTGATCATCTGTTTGTCCATCTTCTTCCATCTCCTCTTCTTCCTGCTGATTTTCTTGTTGCCTCTCCGCTTCCTGCATCTGACGTAATTGTTTCTCTTGCTCTGCTAATCTATTTTCTCTCTCTTGCAATCTCTGTACATATTCCATGAGCGGAATGTCCTCTTCGCTCTCTGAGTTATCTCTTACATTTCTTAACCTCCTTAATTCTTCTGGTATAGTTCTGTCACCTTTTCCTCTCTCCGACGTTCTCGCCTGATCACACTGCACATCTTCCTCTTCTTCCTCTATTTCTACCTCTGTCTGTTTTCTCTGTCTATTCCTCTCTGTATCCTGTTTGTCCTCCCCATCTTTCTCTCTTCTTTTCTCCTGTTTGTTTTGTGACTCGTTAAAAATTCCAGATCTTTGGTTTGGGTTTTTCGGTTGTGTACGTATCTCCGCTCTAGTGACTATACGACTTCCACCTGCTCCTGGTCTGTATGACTCTTCTGGAGAACTTTCTTCTGATGTACTCTCTTCTGTATCTTCTGGTACCACTACATAATGGGTCTTCCTCTTGTTCTGTTCTTGCGGTGGTATGTCTATAGGTTTCTGCGTTTGTAACCTTAGATGGTGTACATGCGCCTTGATGGTTTTGTTTTGATCTTGTTTCCATATTTGGTATGTTGTTTCTGAAAGGCGTCGTAACACCTGCCAATTCGGAATCCAGTTCTGGTCTAGTTTTCCACTCCTAACGTGTTTCCTATAGAACACTATGTCTCCCGGCTTGAATTCCTGTGCGACTGCATTTTTATTTGCATTTCTTTGCCTTCTTTCAAAATCTTTCTTGATGTTCCTTTGTGCTAAGGTGTGTGCTCGGTTCTTTTCCCGGATTAGTATTTCTATGTCATTTAGCGTAAATACATCATGATGTTTCGTGATAAAGTCTTTAAATTTTATTTTGTTTTCTTTTTCTGTCCGTATCTGTGACTTAATTTCTTTCATCCTATCCTTCATGTTATCCTTTTGTGTATTCCGTCCCTGCATTCTATCTCTTTGTTGACTGCTTCCAGTATCATATACCTTCCTATCCGTATGTCTATCTCTGAAGCAAGGTTGTCGACTCCTTCCTTGAACCATTTCTATCCTATGTACCCGATCGTATGTGTAATACGGTCTGTGACAATTGTTTGTCCATCTGGTGTCTCTTTCCCTACATTCTATGCGTTTGTTGTTTCTATAGCTCCATCTTCTTTCCCTCCACATGCGTTGCTGTTCTCTACACGCTAGACAATTACTGGTATTCATATAATCCCGTCTTAACTGTTGGCTACCCCTCCTCGTGTATGTTTTCCTTTCTCGGATACCACTATGTCTATCTTTCCTTTCATTGTAATTATCCTGTCCTTGTCTGATGCCTTCAGTGTGTGACATGTGTTGTACTCTCCCCACAATGAATCCTCTTGGTATCGTGACATGCTTTGCTGCTGTGTTGAGTAGCATAACTGGAAATTGAGACCTGTTTCCTATCACTACTATTCCCTCCGTCATGTTTATGCACGGTTCATCGGCTATGTCTGCATCCTGGAATTCCACTGTTCTGACCGTCTGTCCAATTTTATAATATGGTGACCTCTTAATTTTTCCTGTGACTATGTTCACCGTATTCGGACGTAAAGTAATCGGCTTTTGCAATCTTATCACTGATGCGATATGCATATCATCCTGCATGTCGATGTATTCGTCTTGAATCCTTAACTTTTGTATGTCAAAATACAATCTTACGCTGTATTTCTTCATAAAATCCCTGCCTAATATGCAATTCCGTGACATACCTTTCACTATAACAAAAGTTTGCATCAATGACTTCGTTCCAATGTTAAACCGTAGCGTTGACATTCCCATCACCTTTCACCTGACACTGACGTGAGTTGCATGCATGTTTTTTCCAATTTGGGTGGCTGACGTAGCTGTTTATATAACCCAAATCTTAATAAGCTAACACTAGCGCCTGAGTCCAAGAGACTTCTGATTTTTCTGTCACCTATTGTTATTAAACACGAACTCGGATCTGTATGGTCCGTTTCGTGCACTGTTGATATATCTCCATTCTGTTTTCATATCCTTGGTTTCTTTCCCATAGGTACCTGTTTATTCTCCTGTGACCTATTTATCACCCTATTCCTGTCACTCTCTCTCATGTGAGTAGGTCTGCCTTTTCCCTGACTAGTGTATCTACTGTACCGAGGCGTCTCGAAAGCCCTCGTGCGATGCGTGCATGAGTGTGCCCCTTGTGTACGGGTGTATTGAGGTTGACACCATGTGTCGTCCCTGTCCCTACACATAGCCTGTCGCGGACCATGATAACTACCCATATGTGTAGCCCTACTGCTTTGATACCTGCGTGGTGGTCTCCATGTACACACGCTAGCTCTGTGTCCCCGCTGGTGGCAATTGTAACATTCCATGTCCTGCAACAGTCTGCTACCTGTTTGTTGTCTTCTTACAGTATCTATCTCCATAGGTTCTTCTTCATCAAACCTTGCCTGTTCTACTCTCAACTCAAATCTTCTCCTTATGTTTTCCTCTGCAATGGCAGAAGCCATAGTGTCTTTTAACGTCTTATGATCTTTCCTTATTAAGTGGAGTTTGATGGCATCACTATATAATCCGTCTACGAAGATACCGATCAATTGGTCTTCCATTCCTTGTCTGTCTATCGTTTCAGCTGGAAATACATCTTCAATGATGTTAAACATTCTGTCACTGTACATCTGTATCGTTTCTTCTTTGCTTTGTTTTATCTTTCTAAGTTTCTGCCATCCTATAATTCTCCATATCTCTTCACCAATTCATGTTTGAAATCTTGCCATGATTCCTCCGGCACTGTGTCTAACCTTCTTCTAATGAAATCGGCCACTAAATGTGTGCTGGTAAGAAAAGCTACCAATCTCTTTTCATTGTCTGAGGCCTGAACTGATAACGAATATCTCTCTATTTGTAAGAGCCAAGTCTTACATTCAGTAGATTTACCTGAAAACGTGTCAACACTTCCCTTAACTTTGGTCAGTTTGCTATTTTTATCTAACTTATTCAATGTCTCAGATAGCTGGCGTAAGACGCCTGCTACAATTTCTGTTCCTTGTTCCATTTTAGCCCTGAAAACCAAAAAAATTTATGTTAGTGGGACTTCTTGGGGCTCTGAAAAAAAAATTCTCCGGTTAATTATCTTGGTATTGTAACAAAATAATTGCTATTCATAGCAAATCTCTATACTAAAAATATGAAGGAAATTATAATACACGAATATGTTCATAGTTGTATACAAACAATAATACTACTTAATTATAACTAACTAACTACACTGTATCCGGACGTTGTTTCCTGATGAATGTGTCTTTACTGGACTGTTGATTTGAGTGTGCACACTGTTTTTGTTTCGTTCTTTCTTCCTTGTTGTCGTCTGTGTTATGAGCGGCTGTTGTTGATACTTGCTACACTGTTCATAGAAGGATCACTCTGTTGTGATGATGTTTGACCCGTTCCCGACTGTGGAATTAAGTTGTAAAAAGAATGTATCTTCGTCACATTTGACTTGGGTTCTTTCGTTGACCTTGTCACGCTCGGCTGCTCTTCATATGTCTCGGCACGTAACTGTCTTGTTTTCTTCCCTGTTAGCTTGAATTCATGCTTCGTTGATCTCGACGTTGTTTTTTCAATCGCCTGCGTTTTGATAAATACACTGTCTTGTAACACACGTAATCTTCCCACAAGTGGTCACCGGCACCAAAACGTGATAACGTGTGATAGTTTCAACCCAGGTTCTGTTCTTGTGTAGTTGTTGCTACGTTGACCCTTGTGTATGTTCTCGTCTTAGTGTACCTTTGTCTGTTGTTAAATATGTCACTTAATAACTGCCTGCCTTGTTTATGTGATGTGTGGTAGTACGTTATCAGACAACTCCAATGCCTGAAATGACTTGACGACTCAGAGTAGACAACAAAAGTTCTTTATTTGTTGTCAAGTAACATATTCACAGCTGGCAACCCTGTGCCTGATTATAAATGGTAATAGCATACATGAGACTTCAACTATGTCCTTCCTATGTCATGTAACTCACTGTTCATAGACTACTTGATTAACTCTTGATCTACTTTGAATACTGAACACCCTTCACTTCTGATGCTGTCTACTATACACTACTTCTTAACGTGCTGTTCACAATAAATGCAGTATGGTTTTGAAGTAATAATCTGGATTACCACCAGTGCTGGATACTTATTCTATACCACTGCTGTCTTATAAAGTATGCTTCATATGTCCGAACTGGATCACTACTTCGAACACCTGTCTTCGATCACTTGCCCTTGACTAATTATTCGAGAGTTTACATACCATGTTTACTTGAATAGAACTGCTGATAATACACTTGGATACAGCTCGACATGAACCTTAATTGTCATGGGAACATCTTCCCTTTCTGCGAAATGCAGCGGTATCATAACACAGTGATACTTGAGCTGTCCACTAAGTTTCAGATGGTCATACGGTTAGTCTAATTTCTAACCTGTTCACACGCTGACGACCATTTTAAGAGTGACCCCAACTCTTCCACTTCAGACACTGATTTCCCGTGTTTTTGTGACGTCAGAGCTAAGTCTTACTACGTCCTCATAAATTATTCCTACTTAGTCATATCTCGGTTCTTTCCCTTTCCTATCACAACAAGACATTTGCGGTATAAGAAGTGTTATGGCTTTACTCACATGATTTTAGTCACACTGGCAACCAAGGCGGGGTAGGTACTTAATTTTCACAAAAATATTCCAATATTTCTAAAAATGTGTAGGGTCCTCATTTGCCGCTAAACATGCAATGCAACGAGGAGCCGCGGTAGCATAGTGGTTAGTGCACTGGCTTCCTAGCGCAGTGGTCTATGGTTCGATCCCCAGATGAGGCGGAAAATTTTTAGGCCACAAACGGCTCCTGGGTCGACCCAGTCCCAAATGGGTACCAGAGCTACTCTGGGAAGGTTAAGGCGGCCGGCGTGATGCCGACCACATCACCCCTCGTGTGCCGACGGTCAAGATAATATGGGCCTAACACCATATTCCCACTATGCCTCAATGGGCGTGTAACGGGTTCCTTTACCTTTTTTTTTATGCAATGCAACGACGTCTCATACTGCAAATAAGCCTTCTGATGTTGTCTTGAGGAATTCTCTGCCACTCCTGCTGAAGGGCCTGGGCTAACTGCTGAAGAGTCTGTGGAGCGGCTGGATGTTGTTGGACGCGTCTATTCAGGAGGTCCCACAAATGCTCAATAGGAGACAGGTCGGGGGACATTGGCGGCCACGGTAACGTTCGGATATGCTGCATCTGAAGGTGATCTTGGACGATGCGAGCACGGTGAGGACGTGCATTGTCATCCTGGAAGATGAAATCTGGTCCGTGCCGTTGAGCAAATGGCACAACGATAGGCTCGATGATGTTGTCACGGTAGCAGAGCCCTGTGATATTGACCTGGCATATGTGGTCGGTTCTGTCATTCATACAGACGCCTGCCCACACCATTACACTGCCACCTCCATAACGGTTGTGTGCAACAGTTGCAGGAGACTGGTAACGCTCACCTCGCCGTCGCCAGACACGTATTCGACGATCATGAAAATCCAAAACGAAACAGGACTCATCAGAAAACATCACTGATGCCCACTGTAGATTGGTCCACCGATGATGACGTTGGCACCAATCCATTCTTGCTCGCCTGTGTTGTGGTGACATGGGCAAAGCTATAAATGGTCTGCGTGAGGCCAGTTGCACTTGGTGCAAACGGTTTCATACTGTCTGAGTTGAGACCCGGATCCCAGTGGTCTGTTGAAGGTGTTGCTGAAGTTGAGTAGCATTTAGAGTCCGAGTTCTGAGGGCCTGAGTAACAAGAAGTTGATCTTGGCGGCGTGTAGTGACTCTTAGGCGGCCAGTCCGAGGCAGATCAGCCACTGTGCGGAAATTTTGATACCTGTTCCACAGTCTGCTGACAACTGACTGTGAAACATTGAGGTTCCGAGCAACATCCACTTGCCGACTTCCGGTTTGCAACATGCCTATGCCTATCCATCTCTGCTGTTCAGTCAAACATTCCATGACGAAGAAAAGAAATTTTATCTGTTGCAGAGTCTTTTTATACCTGTCCATGGTAAGTAGCGTTCATCAAACCCGAGATACACGCATTTTTGTGAAAAAGAATAATGTGTGAACTTTACGAATGGGCCCCACCTGTTCTTGGGATTAGCTTACTCATCACGAGTCACCAAGTCAACATGATATTGCACGTGAGAGTGGAGAAGAGCGTGCTCGATATGTCCATACAACCATTAAATTACGAAATCCACTCTTGTAAAATAATACATACCATCTTAAAATATCCCCTACTTTTTGTGACAGGTATAGATCTTGAAAACATATTGCCATACCAGGGTGTATAATTGTGAGGTGTCTGTGCCCAATAATCTTTTAAAGATGGCTTTTTATCTAAACCCATCGCTGTTGTTACTGCGAAAAATTTCAAAAGCTCATAGTGACAGGTTTCCAAGCAGCAGACGAAGATCTGTTTGAAGATGGGGGTTTTGAATTCTTTATGTCAGCATATTCATTTATTACTTTGACCAAAGAATGTAAAACATCTGGTGTCAGTAATGTAGGCCAGCAATCAAGCACAGAGGAAGTTGCATCAAGATTTGCTTGCAGACCTGGTTCATGAGTTGGATCAAAATAAAAACTATTCGTTGTTTCACCCTCAGTCACTTGCTTCCATTGTTCTCTTTCTTTAGTTAGGCCTACAGTATTTCCTGCACTATTGGTAACTCTAACCGAGGTTTTTGCTCTTTTACGACCCACCGATGGCCCAGGACTTCTAAAATCTTCACTATCATCACTGCTTGAATTGTCACTACTACTGTTATCACTGCCAGAAAAATCACTATGTGAATCAATGTCCACATTGTTTTCACTGTCCTCCTCGTCACTAGATCTATCAAACACAACCCCCACCCCCCAAGAGAATTTGTAACTTTGTCAAGATGTGATTGGCAGGTCATTGAATATTTTGAATGTAATGGTGGACATTAAGAGAGAAGTTGTGTTGCATGTCATGAACACTGCATATTGTGTTATGAGATGTATTTGTCTTGACTTCATGAGAAAACTTGTTGCACATCAAGAACACAAATTGCAAGCATCTCTACTGCCTACATGAAGCAACAGTCATTATGAACAGTGGAGAAAAATTGGCTCATGTCATGAATAGGACACTAATGTTGTGTTTCCTGTCATGGTAAAAATTTATAAATTATCTTATCGACAGAGAGGAGTTGTGTGGCATGTCTTTACCAGATGACTACATTATCTTCACGGTGTGAACAAACAAAACTATACAGAACAGAACCTGAAATTCTGCTGAATTCCATGAACACAATATACCAGATAATCCTTACTGTCTGCTTTGAATTAATATTCATGATGGACAGTTAAGAGAGAAGTTGTGCTTCATATCAGATCCAATAATGAAATCTGTACAGGATTTTAAAAAAGAACATTATTGCTTGTCATAAACACAATATACCAATTATCCTTGCCGTCTGCTTTGAAATAACATTCATAGTAGACAGTTAAGAGAGAAGTTGTGTTGCATTTTAGCATGTCACACTCTGAAATCTGTTTCTAATGAATTTCAGAAAAGAGCTGCTTTTGTTGCATGTCATTAAGAACATTAGTAACTATCCTTACTGTCTGCCTGGAACACTGTCCAATGTGAACAGTTATGGGATAAGTTGCAATGTCCTCTGAGCACGCAATGTAATAGTTCTTTCATAAAATCTGCTGGCTTGGGCAAAGTCTTGTTAGCCTGCCATGATATTAATTGGAAGTAATGGAGGTTATGTAATGAGCAGAGTGCATAACTTTCCTATAAAGCCTGACATGTACTGTTCAGTGATATCTTGAGCTTTGATGAACACAGTGTGATTAAACTATCTGCATTGAATAGTACTCAAAATGGACAGAGAGTTGCATTTTAATGCCATCATAGTATGTAATGAAATATTTATACTTTCATACATGATCTTGGTGTTACATGTCTTAAACACAATATATCAATCATCCTTACTGTCCACCCTATCTGTTGATAGTATGAGAGAATCTTTGTTGCACATCTTTGAAAAATTCAGTTTTGTCTTCAATTCCTACCATGATATTTAGACAAAATAGTCATTTAACACCTAGCAACTCTAGCCTCAATGCTGCTTTTGAAGTTTCTTTCACAGAGTTGCAGTGTGCAAGTCACATAAGTCGGTACTTTGTGACCCAGTGGCGGATCTACATTTTGGGGGCCCTGAAGCTTGAACTCTTGGAGGGGCCCCTTTTATTTAAAAAAAAAATTTGTGAGGATGGGAAAGATATGTATTATAGAGATAAATGGACGGGGAACCTGAAGTTCAAACTTTATATAGCAGATCCACAACAACACACATAAAAACTGAAGACAAATGAATGAATTTTCAAAAAAGAGACAACTCTGCTGGGAGTTGAATGCAAAACATTTGCTTGGAAGGCAAATGTTCTGATCACTAAACCACTATCCACCTTGGTATATGTGATTTTTTAAATCTTAACTATTTTAATGATTGCCTCCATCATTCAGAATTAGTTCGTTGAAGACATACCAAGAAAATTATAATTATATTATTAATTATATGCCTTCAAAATTTCACTGTGTGAAGACTGAAAACAAAACTACAGACACGTCTGGTGTGAGGTCATCTTTCAATGATATGGGTCTCTAGCACCAGATCACCACCCAACCATACCCGCAGAAAAGACAATTAAACAGAGAAGGTAGCAATAAGGCTCACACCACATGCATGAGACCACAAGAATATAAAAATAAAGGTCGCTTATCTGTTAACGCTCTGAACAGACACGATGCTGGGTCAGGCGTCAGCGCTGCATGTAACAATGGTGGATCAAGAGCAACATCTAAATTCGTGGTCCTATTCAAATGAAACATTGCAGAGTCATATTGATGGTGAATGAGGAGGCTGCTGTAAAACTGGTTAAAAACAAATATATAAATTAAAAAATAAAATGGTATGAAATCAGTTTTACAAGTTAATGGTACACAGGAAACAAAGGACGTTTCAGGTTTTACCCTTCATCAGCCACAGTTACGAACAGGTGACAAGGACAAGAATTATATATAGGTACTACAAAAATATATGATGATGAGGAACACATAGTCTTCTGTCCATAAATCTCAGTCATAGGCTTCTTATAATAAGTGGCAATGAAAAACAATACAATCCTCTCCTCTCCTTAATTCTAGATGTTGTGTCTAAAGGTTCGTGTAGACTACGAGGACCCAAGCAATGCGGCAGAAATATTCATGACAAAATCTTAGATGCATTATTCGAAAAAAAATACTCGATATGGTAATAACTTTTGGGTAAGTTAATGTACCATCTTGCATAATATCAAGTAAGTGGCGGCCTCCGAAATAACAATGCCACTGAACATCAGAATACAAGTCTTCACAATCTTAGGGAGCTTGAAAAAAAGTATGTCTACTCCAGATGACGAAAAAAAAAAAACCAAAGGCCAAGACGGCTGACCGTTAGAATGCAAAAGCGCGTGATATATTGCGTCATTAGTGACCGGTGACATAGCAAGATATGCGGCGTTCAATGTAAGTGAAAAATCGTACAAAAAAAAATGTCTTCCAATTATAGGAACAAAATTATAGATATCAGCTGTGCTGTTAATCAATTATAGAAAATTTATAAGCTGTGCTGTTAATCTTGTCTCTCACTACGCTAAATCACTTTTTCTTCATAGACAGTTAATAGCTCACACTTGCCGACGGAAATGGTACTACTATGTAATCATCTCTTAAAACAGTTCTGTCCTTCTTAATTTGATGCACACAACACCCGCTGATGATCGTTCCTTTAGCCCACCCAAGACAGGGGGACTAAGGATGTAGCTCCAATACAACCACTATGCTCCTGCGAAGTTCCAGGTAGCTGGATGGACCCGAACATACGACCGCAGGTTGGAGGACATGAATAAACCTGTAACAAGGAAAAAATAGGAGCTCATTTATGTCATCAAGCCCACCTATTTCTAGTGTATATGAGATGAGCGTGTCTCAGGTGTCTGCATGTAGGATGAATGACAACATGGCTCAGTATGATTTAGCATGACAGGTGTGTACTTGCAAAACATTCTTTTTGATAATTCAATACACGAATACATCCAATAATTTGTACACCATATGATACAACCGTTTCCTTCCACCTATAATATACCAGGCCATCTCTGTTAAGTGCTATACTGGCTGGTAAAATATACCCTAACAATATTGTTGTAGTTATATGAGTCCTAACAAGGACTGTTCTGTTAGGTTATATTGAGGTTGGAGTCATACCAGGAAATACCCAATCCCCTAAGATATAATCAGTATACCCGATACATTCATAGTAAAACTAAAATCCTATATTAAATATATACAGGTGAAGGCTATTTTCTGGTGGTTTCATTCTTCAACAGTCATACACAATCATTATACATGATACTATAAAATACAATCATTATACATGATATAGTCATAGGTTATATTTCAGGTAGGAATTATGAGTCCTAACAAGGACTGTTAGGTTATATTTCAGGTAGGAGTTATATGAGTCCCAACATTGACTGTTAGGTTATATTTCAGGTAGGAGTTATACGAGTCCTAACAATGACTGTTAGGTTATATTTCAGATTGGTTTTCGTCTTCAGCAATCATACCAGGGAATACAATCATTATACCTGATTCCATAAAATATAATCATTATACATGATACAGTCATAGTAAAAACTAAAATACTAAAGTGATATTATATACAGGTGTAGGTTATTTATATATGATACAGGCATATTAAACACGATTTATAATATTTGAATATGTGACAGTCCACTAAGATCCTGGTAACGGAAACTATTTAATGTTGTGTTACAGAGTCACTGAATCCTTGATGCAAGTCACCAAATAATAAGTTTATTTATTGCAGTCTTTTTTTTTCTTTATGTATTTAAATGTCTTGATTATTGTGCAGCAAGGTTCTTCAGTCTTACCATACATTCGTGTTGTTCAAGGTCATTCCTGGTTAATCACTACAGATGTTATAACTCCTTGATTTGTGTAACCCAGATTCTTGTTCAGGATTAGTGTTACATGTGGTTTTCCTCTTTGTTGTTTGGGTTTAAGTAGAATACAGAATTACTAACGTTCATGCATCATACTGATAAGCATGAATGGATACGGGTATGGTCATCACAGGACATCACTGGCCGAAGAACACAAGACGTCGGGTAGAGGGTCCACAATATCTTCTTCAACATTTATTTACTTCAGGAAAAACATCTTCTTGGTCAATGCACATACAAGGCATAGTAGTTAATATTCCATCTGTCTCGTCTCAAATCATTCAGTCCTGGCTGCTATACTAGAGGTGCACGCATTACCATGAACACTGAAGTAATGTGGACCAGACGACGTGAATATTACAATCACTTGATTTATATTTCTCAATAAGAGGTGGAACTTCTATATAAGTTCAGGAGCATCTTAGAAAACATAGTGGTGGCCTTCGAAGTTAGTTATGCCACTTAAATAGATATCTTCCTCCGCAATTCTTGGAGCTTGAAAAAACACGTCTTACTAGGACGACTTGAAGTAACGAAAGGCCACGAATATTAGCCGTTAGAATAAATTAGTGCAAACGCGTTACGTCATTGACAACTGGTGACATATAAAATACGCAGCGTTCAATATAAGTTAAAAACTGTGCAGAGGCACGAGTTACCACAAAGAGACATATTTCCTCAAAAGTAATGGCAATAAGCCTATGTGTGGCAACAATACAAAACATATCAATATTCGTTCTTTAACAATTAGCTTGGCCTCTTGATGAAGTTGGAATTGCTGGAGTTTGGCATGATCAGTTATCGTTTATATGTTATTCGAGTCTCTTCATTATAGTCTTGAACCTTCAATAAAATTAAAGTCAAACTTCAGCATTCGCCGTTTAGTCTAACTTTCAAAGTGCTGGTTAAAGGGTTAGTCAGTGAGATTATCTCTGTTTGTTAAAGATGGGGGATATAATTCAGTTAATCCTTTATTTGGGAAATAATCTTACAACGTTAGTTTTATTTCAAGTTTCAATTACTGGTTAATCACCAGAGGTCTTTATTCTTGAAAGATAGAAAGCCCAGGTTCTTTTTGGAACTCTCTTAGGGTTGGAAACATTTAACTGAAACGCAATTTAACTGCTTCAACTCCATTCAAAATCCATAGTTGATTTATTTAGAAACTGATTTAATCCATTAAAACTATTACAAATTGAAAAGATGCGTTCATACAAAATTTCATCCGTGATCCTTATTCTATGCTTATCCTCCGTCTTTTATTCCCAAAGATACAAGTCTTTTGTTACCGGTGTATTTTATCTTCTTGGTGGTGGTGCGGCCTGTCTGGCTTACGGTTAGTGGCCGACGTGTTATTTGCTAACGCGAATGATGTCTGGGCCGTTTAACTCTGGCATAGGATGGTGATAGTTAATGGTTGGTAACATTGAGTAATGGGTCAAACAGCAGGACCAAACTGGCGAGGAACAAATGCTGGACTCGTAGGGAACATTGTCGATACAATTTATTGAGCACGAAACTTGGACATCAGTAAGGTAGACATCGAACATCAACATGGTTGCATGGCACGAACATTTCATAAATATACGATCATGTGGTGGACATCATACATCATTAAGTAAGCATTAATATGGCCTTTGATTGACTGCACTGGCTGTTACATCATCAAGGTCACCGTCTTGGCAGAATACATGGTTCTGACAAATGGACCATGTTCATCTTTACGTATACATCTTAATTTCAATAATAATCTGCTCCTGGCATTAGAGGGACACATTAACGGAAGGACACATCTGGTCCAGCCGAAGCTGTGCCATAATGCCGTAGGAACTCGAGTATCCGAGGCGGGATACGAGCCGTTTTGCTGGCCAAAACATTCATACTGGAAGGATTCTTGGTACGATTCTTCAAGAAATGGCTTCCCCAACCTTCAGTTAAATATAACATTATCGTCCACGTATCTTCCCTTGACTTAGGGCAAGTATACAAAATCACTATCATAGACGGCTAATATGCGGATCTGCCTCAAGCATCATAGCTGGATGGCAACAGATCGGCGCAACAAAACCGCGCCATCCCGTTCAAATATTGTGCATGACGGCACGCAAATAATAAGACATACAATAAACTTAGATGTGCTCACATGTGTGTCTATAAAATACTAGACCAACATGTGAGGATCTCAAACAATTTAATCCCCCGTGAAATTGTAACTTAACATCTTTATATTTCAAATAATATTCTCTACATATGAATACTAAGGCATATTACAAGTAGGAATCTCTACTTGGTTATTTCACTGTTTCCATATTCTTTACAGTGGGTAGTCATAAAACTGACCTGTGAAAATGTTCTCAGCCTACTCTAGTAAAGTTCAATTTTGAATCGATACACCTACTCTAGATCGAAGCGTACTTACGTCGCAGCACATACAAATCGTGGCAGAGGCCGATTCGAACACGATCGGTAGCTCTGAATACTGGTTTCAATAAGAATGGATTTTATCACTGGAATTAATAACTGTCTTGTGCATATTCCCAACGTAGGAGCCCAGGTTTTAGTAACAGACTGGGGATGCACGCCCAGTTGACACCGCTCCCAGTTAAAATTACACCTTTATACAATGGCTCAAGATCGTACTGACTCTCTGAATTCTCAGATAGGCTAGTCTATATACAAAAGCGGTGCTAAGGCTGACCACTTGTTTAATGTTTCCTATTGGTTGATAAAACAGAAGCTAACTTAAGATTGGTCTTAGTAACAGTCAGTTGTTTTAATCTCTAAACTTTCTAATCAAAATTATGGTGACTTAGTTTGTTACTATGTATTTCTAGCCAATCATTGTTCTCAATACTAAATGGTCTTCCGGTCTAACTACACAAGTATTGATGACATCATTGATTCGTGATCTCTGTTAATGGTGACGTCAATGTTTCTTGACTAGTGTTTGTTTTACTTGCTAGTCTTGCTTGCTAGTCTTGCTCTAGTACTTTAGTGAATTAGTCTTGCTCAAGTACTTTTTTCGTATTTTCTACGCTAATTTAATTTTTGTCATGGTAATAGTGCTGTAGTAGGCCAATCCGGTCACATAACCTATTCTTTAACAAAATGTGCGCTATAACTCTATTGCGTTCTAACTGCATTCTTGCATTGTTCTATTTTAAGACTAGGAACGCGTCTCTTTCACATACTAGTTGACCTTGGTCGTTAGTGTTAGTTTTCATTTTATCGCTATCATCTTGATGTTGCTTGCAGATGCCTTTAGTTTCCTAATCTTCATTTTAATTGTTAATATTTCTTTCATTCTACTTATTGTCTTATGGGTTTATCTGTGTTTATTCTCTACATGGCTTAGTCTATAGTATGAATAAATATAATATAAATAACACTTGAAAGAAAAACTTGTATATCCAGATTCTAAATTCTTGGCCTTAACTAACATTAATTCATAATGCCACTGCACATATAAATAATCTATTCGGCAGATGAAAGCAGAGTGCGCATATACAATTGCAATGCAAACCAACTAAAAAACATGCACTACTGCTATGATACTTCTAGTACTACTACTAGTCTAGCATTAGCATGCGAAATGTATACATGACTGCTGGTACGGATATTTTTCTTTAGAGATGAATTAGGAATACTTAGGATCAATCATCAACAGCTCTGGCGACTGTGCAGTAGGAATTAAAAGAAGACTTGCAATTGCTTCACATAAACTAATACAGATGCAAAACCTATGGCAAGGCACAAGCAAAGAAACAAAGTTACAACTGATCAGATCATGTATATTCCCAGTAGCAACATACGGCTGCGAGACTTGGACACTCAATAACACAGTTGCAAAAAAGGTTACATCATTCGAAATGAAATGCTACAGAAGGATGTTGAGAATACCCTGGACAGAAAAAAAGACCCAACAGAGAAGTACTGCACTCACTAAACGTACAGGAACATTGGCTCCTAAGTACGGTACCATCGCAACAAGGAGGTTGAAATTTTTCGGTCATATAAAAAGACATAATAGTCTGGGAAAAAATAGTGATGGAAGGCATGGTCCCTGGAAAAAGGGGAAGGGGTCAACCTAAATGACGGTGGCCCCAGGACATCACAAAGAGTCTGAACTTGTCTTTGGCTGATGCAGGTCGACTTGCCCAGAATCGTGATGCGTTCAGAGCGGCTGTAATGGAGACAACGTTCTGGAGAGAATACGTCACATGATGAATGTTAGAGATGACTACTCTTTGTCAGGTCTCGCAGACAACCGATGACGTGCAACTGCCGTGATTGTTTACATTGAATGAGGTTGCCAAACTGACTGAGTTTTTTGAGCGATTGGGGCATTAATCTTACTTACTTACTTAGTCGTTCCCCTTCTACCGTGAGGTGTAGAGGTTTGGAAGAGAGAGCGCCCGACTATCCTATCGGCTGTCTTCCTCCTGGCCTGGTTCCATTCTAGTCCTGGTGGGGCACCTGATGTTGGTGCTGTGGGATATGAGGTCGAAAGTTGGTTAGGGGTGGGGTGTTGTTGTGTTATATGGGTCCGCAAGCTGGTGCCTCGGGTGAATTGTTTGTTACAAATGTTACAGCTAAAACGAGGCATAGAGTGCACTGTTTTGGTGTGCTGTGTTAAATTATCATGTCGGTTAAATGTCTTGCCACAGCGGGTACACAAATTGTTCTTCACCGCTGCAGTGGTGGTCCCCGCTGGGGTGTCTATATCGAGTCTACGTGCAGTGGTGCTCCCCACTGAGGCGTTTATAGCGGCCCCCGGTGCAGTGGCTTCCACTGTGGGGGATCTCGGGGCCGCTGGACCATGAAAGACCTCTAGATGATATTGGAGTACCTCAGGACTGGTAAATATTTGAGGACAGACACGACAGGGATGTGTCGGTTCAGCGTGGACTGTCCGCATATGTCTCGTTAGATCACGATTCCTCGTAAAAGATTTATTACATTGTCCACACACGTACCCTTGGATTGAAGACATCTGTGAAGTAGGAACGAAAAAAAAACGTTACTCACACATAAAATTAAATATATGTATCAATCAGTTAAATAGAGAGAGAGAGAAAGAGAAAGAAAGAGAGAAAGAGAAAGAAAGAAAGAGAGAGAGAAAGAAAGAGAGAGAGAAAGAAAGAAAGAAAGAGAGGGAGAGAGAGAATAAACACAGTGTTATTTCTTATTCTATGTGAAAGAAATGCCCCGCGCGCGCTGTGCCAGAAAGATATCGATTAAAAAACCCAGTCTGTGCGTGACCCAACGACCTGATCTGTCGTTTAAAATAATGGAGATATAAATATGAACTTGTTTCAATCAGGGTGACTTAATGTAATATGTTGATTGTATTATCTCTATATTTTTACATGTATAGTACTGTTAAAAAAAATATGTTCTAAATATTCTCTTTAATTTTCTTTATTTCTTTATTATGTTAACACACAAAAATATTCCTCACGCTCGAGTTTAGTTTGTAGAAAGTATTGCACCATCAGTTGAAATCCAGGCTGAGTAATCTCACATAAATGACCAATAGGGGAGAAACGTAGATAAGTGTTAGTCTTTTTTTCCTAGTACATAATCGGTTAAGTCTTATCAAAAAAATATACACACATGTCCGGCTTTAACATAAAACAGATAAAAATAACAATTTAGTTTCTGAGTTAACATCTTAACAGATAAAAATAACAAACAAATATTAACAGTTAGACTAATCTGAAACAGCCTTTAGCAACACTGGCTAGTGCACAGACATATCTTTTAAATAGAAAACAGATATTTTTAAAGTTATTTATGGTATCCTAACGAAAACACTTATATTTTGAAACAGATTTTTAGCAACACCGACTAGCGCTCAGACATATCTTTTTGTTTAAATATTTAATACAACACACAAACATCTAAAACTTTTTATAATTTTATTAAACAGAAATAATTATTTTTATACCCTAACACACGAAAAAAAACAGATATTTTTAAAGATATTTATTGTATCCTAACGAAAACACTTATATTTTTAAAGATATACAGCCTAACACAGAGCATGCTTAATTTTATAATGTTATTAAATAGAGATATTTTAACATCCTAACACACGAATTCACAGACATATCTTTTAAATACAGAAAACGATAGAAATATATTTAACAGACGAATACACATATTTAGGTCTTTGCGTAGCCCTCACAGTGTCTGAAAATATTCCGAACAACAGATATTTAAATATACAGACATATATTTAACAAATATATTTAACAAACGAATACATACTATCAGGTATTGATATGACAAAACAAGTGGTTCTTTTCTTTCAGAAGGCTTGTTTTTCAGAGATATCTTTCTTCGTTGAAGGTTTGTCGTTTGAATGAGATGTCTAGATACAATACGTCCCATTATATTACAAAAAAGTGAGCCCGTGTTTCAGGGTCAACGACCCTAGTGTTTACACACCTGTTTACGCCCGTGTACAGTTGGTTATAAATTATCACGTCCCGTTAAGAAATAACTCAACACTGTTATTTTCACCTGTTCTGAAACAGCTTGTTTCACATTGTAATACAATACTAAGACAAACAGTACTGTTGGTCTAAATGTCGTGTTTGGGCACGTACGAGTATTGATCCACAGCGAAAACCCCCAGTAATTGTTTACCCAGGAACAGTTATGAATAACTTGAATTACCCTGTGGGACTTCCACATTAGCGAACATTTATTTGTGACATGAGACAAATGTATCGAGAAAGAAAAGGCCTTAGACATATTTTAACATCGGTTTATAAAACACTAGAATAATGTACCTCTGTATATAAAAATATATATTGTTTCAAAATACCGGTGTTGAATATATATAAAAATATATCCAGAACTTAATAAGATACAAATGATATCTTTAAAAAGCAAGCTTTAAAATATATGATAACTAACAAGAAATGTACCAAACAGAGAGATAGAGAGAGAGAGAGAAAGAAAGGCATATGATTTTTCTTTCCGAGTACGTTTTAACAAATGTTTTACAAAAAATAAATAGAGAAACACAGACAAGTTGAGAAAGAGAGAGAGAGAGAGAGAGAGAGAGAGAGAGAGAGACAGAGAGAGATAGAGAGAGAAAGAAAGAAAGAGAGAGAAAGAGAAAGAAAGGCATATGATTTTTCTTTCCGAGTACGTTTTAACAAATGTTTTACAAAAAATAAATAGAGAAACACAGACAAGTTGAGAGAGAGAGAGAAAAATGTCTCCCGGTATAAAAAACAAACCCCCAAAGATATTTATGTTTTCCGAATAACATATCCCAGGGATTGTCATGTTCTTGACCACACAGTGATTCTCAAATTCTTGATCAGGGATTGTCATGTTCTTGACCACACAGTGATTCTCAAATTCTTGAACAGTGATTCTCAATACATGTTGGTATCAGTGATTCTCACAATGTTTGCACGATTCTCAAATTCTTGAACAGTGATTCTCAATACATGTTGGTATCAGGGATTCTCACATTTTTTTATTCTCACATTGTTTTACACAGTGATTCTCAATACATGGTGGTATCAGGGATTCTCACATTTTTTTATTCTCACAATGTTTGCACGTTGTGTCTTTTGATATAAAATAACTGGTTGTAAGTGAAAGTTATCATTATTAAATATGGACCCGAGATTTGCACATCCCTTTACCTGTTTAATTTCAGGCCCTAGTTCTAGTGGAAAGACTGTTTTTGTCCAGCGTTTCCTAACACATATCAAAGATATGGTAACAGCTATCCCAGATGAGATTATATATTGTTACAGCGAGTGGCAACCTCTATACAATTCCATGACTGGAGTTCAGTTTATTGAAGGACTGCCCGATATTGAGCAGTGGACAGGTGATAAGAGACGGTTGGTAATTATCGATGACCTCATGAACGAAACAGATGAACGTGTAACTAAATTATTCACAAAAAAGTCTCATCATAAAAATGTAAGCGTATTTTATCTCGTGCAAAATTTATTTGGCAAGAACAAAGAACACAGAACCATTAGTTTGAATTCTCATTACATAGTACTTTTCAAAAATCCACGCGATGGATCTCAGATAGTATACAATGCGCAACTTAGTTAGTATTCTGCAGGCGCGTGACTTTTTATATAGGGAAAATATGCAGGCGCGCTGCAGGGGTAAGATGGCGGACTTGAGATAACAAGAAGAGGAGGGTCAAGATGGCGGACTTGAGATAACAAGAAGAGGAGGGTCAAGATGGCGGACTTGAGATAACAAGAAGAGGATATTTTTAGACTTTTAGGCATATATATTTAGACATATATATTTAGATAACAAGAAGACGATAACAAGAAGAGGATATTTTTAGACTTTTAGACAATAGGAAGACGATAGTTAGACGATATATACATATAATAGGGAGGTATATTTAGATAACAAGAAGACGATATGTATACGAACAGTTATATTTAGACATATATATTTTACAACAGTTAGACGAACAGTTATACGAACAGTTATACAAACAGTTATACAAACAGCTATACAAACAGTTAGACGAATAGTTAGACAACAGTTAGACGAAATACAACGGACGATATAGGTAACAAAAAGGTGTTTTAGTTAATATAAATTTTTATTTTATATTCAATAGTGTTTTTGTATTATCAAAACGTATATGGTAATATATAGTATTTTTTAACATAATACATTGTACAGTAATTTTTTATCAAATGAATGTACAATAATTATATAGGAAAGACAGTTTGTATATGGTAACATTATCAAACATTGATATTATCAAATCACATATGAATGTACTGTTATATATATTAGTGGTGTTTTGTTACAAAATATACATTTTCACATATTTATTTACAATATCACAGCTACAGGCCAGACCTTGAGGGGGTTGTCACGTCGTAAGAAATAGAGAGTTTGTGTGTATCTGGAAGACAGTTTAAATGTTGAGGGGTGATGTGGTGACGTTGTCGGGATGTACCTGTCGTTTTATGTAAAAGTAAGATAGGGCGTTGCAGTGTTGTTCGTATGTGTAGATGGAGGATTTGTGTGCTCTGAACCCGATATTTTTCCCACCCCCTGCTTGTTGTGTGTTGAGGACGTCTAAAAAAGTGTGTTTGTCTACTTTGTTGTGGTGTTTGTTCAAGCCTTTGGTGGTTGTTTTGTCATAGTCGCCAAAACAGTGATACGTCTTGCTACAGAGGGAAACCATCCCTCTGCCTTCGTTTTCTAATTTAAAAAGGCCAGGTGTCCGCTTGTCGAATAATATTTGTTCGCGGCATTTCTGACAAAGGGCGCGCGTTTTACCCTCGCTAGCTACAAAGTCGGGTCTATGGTCGGGACATACCTCGGCGGGGAACCACTGGTGGTAGGAGCTATAAAATTCTCGTCGCATAGCGGGCTTAACAACGTCCGCTAAGTTATTCGCGCTAAGGGCCAAGTAAAGGCTGTCTGTGTCCGTCTCGCACAACTGAAAGTCTGACCTATCTACAAATTTATGTAGACAGTCGTAATAAAATTCTAACATGCGTAATTTGGCGTATTGGTAGACGAAAAATCCTATCTGGACGGGGAGGTCCCAACATATAGTCTGTTTAAGTTTTTCTACTTCGAATATGTCGTCCGTCACTAACGTCATTTTCCTAAAGCGGGGTGAGTTTATTTGGTCAGACGCATCCTCTCCCATCGTGTACGAGACATCCACATGCTTCGCCTTATTGGTTAATGTCTTGCCATAAGCCGCGTTACCTAGCAGTTTCATGGTCTCGCTGGTAATGGCGTAGGCAGGATCAGTATCACCCTGTCGACGCGCGTTCGAAACAGTGTCCCCAGACTGCTTGAAACACGTCACGGGTGTATACTCAAGCACCTGGTAGATACAGGTGACTTCTAAGCCTTTGATTAAGTACCAGCAAAGCAGAGGTGTCGTCAGGAGAATTTTCTTGCCCACATAACTCCCGATCAATGTCCGTCTGGGAGTAGTCAGGAGTTTATGTTTGTCGGCGTATTCCCGCATGAAAGGCCCAATATCTTCCCTCGTGACGTCAACATTCTTAAAAATGGGCGTCATCTCAGAGAACTGTTCTTTTAAAGAGTCGGGGACATGGATGTCACACTCGACTAGGCCAAACAAGGTCTCGTCTAGCACCGAGGCGAGAATATTCTCCTTTGTCAGCGGGTACCGACATTTGGTGTAAGACGGTTTCTGGGTAGGGAAGGTGGCGTTCAGAAAACGACGGATTGATGGATCGGTTTTCTTCAATGCCTGCCACTCGCATTCCCACATTTCTACCAATTCGACGTTGCAATCGTCCCGTAAATAAGAACTTATTTCCACCGTCTTTGCGTACAACTCAGCCAATGGTGTGTTGTTGACTGGGTTAACGTCACGACCGGCGGTTAGTGGGCAGTTAGGGTGGCCGTGGAATAGACACCCATGGAACTGGTAGGCGGTATGAGAGTATTTGTCCCAACCATCTACCCTAATGCATATATCACCCAACGCCTTCTCACACCCGTTAAACTGGGTTTTCAAAACCACTTTATTTTGGTGGGAGACCGAAGCCAAATAATCGCGGCACTGCACGGTATATTTGTGAAGTTTGTGGTGCTTGAAACCGTCATCACTGTACCGTCTAACGGGAAAGACAGTGGGCATTTTCTGCATTAACGCCCACAAATAAAGGGCATTGGCATCAAAACCTTTAATGGATTGAACCGTTTTGCCACCTCTAATGCGGGTTTTGCCTTGCTCGTGGAACCTGTGAAAAATAATTGAGGGTCCCCCAACTATATTTTGGCGCAAGGTGTTATGCAAATCTGCCTCCTGCTTCGAGCATAAAGAAAACATGATGTTGGATGGGAGTGTTTTGAAGAGGTACTTTAACACGGAGATTGCATCTTTAAACATATCTACACCTAGGTGCGCGTAAAAACTAACTTGTCGGTCTAACGCTGCCAGGAAGGGGACCACGTCTTTATTGTTATACCACGTCAGAAAGTCGCGCAACGTGGTCATGTGGTTCTCGGCCCACACCTTCTGACATTCGGCGTACTCGTCGACGGAAATGTTAGTGTTTTTAAGTTTGGAAAAAAAATGCAGAGTGGGGCGGTAACGCGGTTTCGTCTAACTTTGCTAAATCTGTTATGTATTCATAACAGAAAAAGCCTTTGGTTTCTTTAACGTTGTACGCCGCGAGATATTTGCTATAGCTAAATCCGGGGGCTAAGTAGTTGACTATGTCTAAAAACTTTAACTCGCTAGTGGCAATACACATATTGTTTCTCTTGACTAAAAATTTGAAGTCTTCCCCCATGAAATATTTGATTAGAACGGGTTTGATTACGTTCACGTCGTACTTGCCCGAATTGAAACCTAATACGGGTAGCTGCCCCAAATAACCCTCTAATCTAGCAAGGAGCCCGTCTGAATTACCGATCGTCTCTAAAGCCTCGAGTTGCATGCAAACACCGTCAAAATACGCACGCAGAATCTCGTAAGAGGCCGCGGCAATTTTGAGCAGATGGTCAGCCATCCTATTGACCAACTCCTGTGGATGACCCTTTGTGATAAAACACACGGGGGCTTCAAAACCGGGGACGTTAGAAGCCACCGAACACGACAGGGGCACGTGTTTGGCCGTATAGGTAGTGGCATTACCACTGGGTACTACAGTGTTCTCAAAAAAAACACTCATAGTCAAACGTGGCGCGATAAGGGAAGACGAATTTTGTGTCTACATCTATACCCTCCTCCTCGATTAATTCCCAAATGGTCTCTGGGGGATTATACACACCACCTTTAAATGTTTCTCTTCGCTTAGAGCCGGTACAGCGCTTTTCATGGCGCTCCATAAGCCAATACTCCTTCCACAACTTACCGCACTCGGGATAAGAAAAAGAGTTACTGGCCCTATCGATATCTGCTATGTACATGAAATGGTTCTTAAACATTAACAGACGCAATGTATCTGGAAAACTATCGCTACCTCTAAGTGTGGGGTTCAGGGTCTGCGCGTCGTCAAACTCGAAAATGTCAATATTTACATTGAAACATTTTTCTAATTGGGGCATATCGATTAAACTAACCCCGGGGAAATCGATGAGGGACATAAGTCCCTGCTGTGTTTGCCACTGTTCGACTAGCCGGCGCGTCGATTTTCTAACATCTGTAACGGCACCACCCCTAAAAATGGCTAGACATCTAAAAAAGCAAAAGTTATCACTGTATGGTTTTGAATGTGAACAGTGTTGTAGTGTATTGATGTGGTGATTGTCCGTGATGAAAGAGGGAATGTCTTGCAAGCAGCAGCCAATGGGAAAGTCTTGGATATGATATGGATAGAAAGAAGTGGCTGGAATGGCTTCAACAAAATATTTTGTGTTTGGTCTGTTTAACTGTGCTTGTGTGACAATATCGCTGTCGTGTAACTGTGAGACAAAAGCTTTGAAATCTGTAATGTTGTTGACTAGGTGGGTGTAACTGTCTTTTTTTTTCTTGTTGATGTGATCACTGGCCCAAGACAGTATACATGTTGTTAGATGTGTAGTGCGAGCGTATGATGAATTGAGTGTGGGTGCGAATGAAGGCGCGAATGTGTTTAGGCTCGTATAGATGTAGATCCTGCAACCCATACTCTCACATGCAGTAATCAAGGATGCTTTGACACTGCAGGCATGTTTCAAGACATTTATTGACGGGAACACACATAGTATCAACAGGAACAGTCAGTGTAACAAGGTCATGCTGACCTGACATCGATAGGTATACATTTGGCATTCAAAAAGGTAAACATCAGAATAGACGTGCATGGTCAATAGCAAAGTTCTTCAATAATGACAGTTCGTAGCGTCGCCCTTGGCGTCTCTGACTAAACGCGTCAGATGCCTTAGTCACTTGGACACATAGGTGCAACTTGGCACTCCCCGCCAATTGCACATATCAGGCTGTAGTATAATAGCCGAAAGCACAGGCCTCGTTCTGACGTCGGCCGTGTACTTCTGTTAAATAGGTTATCATCAACCCTGCAGTAATACTTATTGTAGATAGAAGTTCCGCCAATCTGCGGCTCCCACAATATATCTTCGTCACTGGATTTCTGGACAATATAAGACTAAAGTCTTGGATGGCTACCTCGAGCACAAATATATAAGTTCTGAAATGGCGGATCAGTGAGCTGCTGTTCACCCTAGGTAATCCTTTACATGTTCTGCCACCGAAAAGCGTAATAATGCATAAAGGTCGGTATTACCTGGCAAATGAATCCTCAGAACATCACAAGGAATTCTGTCGTCATCCCGACGCACAGAGATTCACTGGGGAAAACTGCCATAGCAGTTACTTCGAAGATTCTCCCCGAAAAACAATGGACTCTTGGTCCCTTCAGAAAAACAGGACCTTCCCCGGCTTGCCGGAAGTATATCTCTCTCCCGCTTAAAAAACCTTCCCATAGGCCTACGCCGAACTGTCAACCTCTGACCCTAAAGGTCAAACACAATGAATGAATAAACAAGGGAAGACAACCCCTAATCAACCTGACATCGCAGGTAACGACACAATTATACTTATGATACAAACATAAGCAAATAACTTGACAGATGACTCCGTCGAAAATGACAGCAACAGTGGGGTTGATCTAAGACGATCGCGTTGTTATGGGAAGAGTGAAAAAATCTTAGATCGCCTGTTTCTCTGTGGCGTAAGATGATGTGGAAACTGTAGTTTATTTTGAAGCGTTTTGTTTGTTGTGTAAAGACAGGGAGCAAGAGACGGTCCCAGTCCATATTTTGTGTTGGTCTGTGGAAAAAAGTGAATGTTGATAAATATTTATCTTTATTGGAGTGTGTTTTTATGGCTTGCCAGTTATCAGTGTAGACTTGTCTTATGTCAGCCTGTAGGTCTTGTAAACTGTCTTCTTCAGTGGGCAGACGTGGTTTTTTTATATGGGACTGGTGGGTACTGTTCATGGGACGTTTTTTGGTCTGGCCTGTTTTTGGTGGGTGAGATGGGATGGGATTTGACGTGGGTCCTGTATGTGGGGTGGAAGTTGTTGCTGTTCTCATCGAGTCTGTGGTCCCTGCTGCAGCAGATGATGTCTTTGTGCCTGATACTGTCTCTTGGTGCGTCGATCTTGATGGTGTGGTGTCTGCTGGTGATGTCTGTTGGTGCCCCGATGATGATGCTTGGTGGGTTGACACCTGATTTGGCGTCTGTTGTGTGCACCGATCTCGAGGTTGATGATGTCTGTTGGGTCCCTGCTGGTGATGTGTTGTGTTGATACTGTCTCTGGTGGGTCTGTAATCTTGATGGTGTGGTGCCAGTCTGTTGGTGCCCCGATGATGATTTTTGGGGCACTGATGTTGGTGCTGTGGGATATGAGATCGAAAGTTGGTTAGGGGTGGGGTCTTGTTGTTGTGTTATATGGGTCCGCAAGCTGGTGCCTCGGGTGAATTGTTTGTTACATATGTCACAGCTAAAACGAGGCATAGAGTGCACTGTTTTGGTGTGCTGTGTTAAATTATCATGTCGGTTAAATGTCTTGCCACAGCGGGTACACAAATTGTTCTTCACCGCTGCAGTGGTGGTCCCCGCTGGGGTGTCTATATCGAGTCTACGTGCAGTGGTGCTCCCCACTGAGGCGTTTATAGCGGCCCCCGGTGCAGTGGCTTCCACTGTGGGGGATCTCGGGGCCGCTGGACCATGAAAGACCTCTAGATGATATTGGAGTACCTCAGGACTGGTAAATATTTGAGGACAGACACGACAGGGATGTGTCGGTTCAGCGTGGACTGTCCGCATATGTCTCGTTAGATCACGATTCCTCGTAAAAGATTTATTACATTGTCCACTCACGTACCCTTGGATTGAAGACATCTGTGAAGTAGGAACGAAAAAAAACGTTACTCACACATAAAATTAAATATATGTATCAATCAGTTAAATAGAGAGAGAGAGAGAAAGAGAAAGAAAGAGAGAAAGAGAAAGAAAGAAAGAGAGAGAGAAAGAAAGAGAGAGAGAGAAAGAAAAGAAAGAAAGAAAGAAAGAAGAGAGGAGAGAGAGAGAAGAAGAGAGAGAATAAACACAGTGTTATTTCTTATTCTATGTGAAAGAAATGCCCCGCGCGCGCGCTGTGTCAGAAAGATATCGATTAAAAAACCCAGTCTGTGCGTGACCCAACGACCTGATCTGTCGTTTAAAATAATGGAGATATAAATATGAACTTGTTTCAATCAGGGTGACTTAATGTAATATGTTGATTGTATTATCTCTATATTTTTACATGTATAGTACTGTTAAAAAAAATATGTTCTAAATATTCTCTTTAATTTTCTTTTCTTTATTATGTTAACACACAAAAATATTCCTCACGCTCGAGTTTAGTTTGTAGAAAGTATTGCACCATCAGTTGAAATCCAGGCTGAGTAATCTCACATAAATGACCAATAGGGGAGAAACGTAGATAAGTGTTAGTCTTTTTTTCCTAGTACATAATCGGTTAAGTCTTATCAAAAAAATATACACACATGTCCGGCTTTAACATAAAACAGATAAAAATAACAATTTAGTTTCTGAGTTAACATCTTAACAGATAAAAATAACAAACAAATATTAACAGTTAGACTAATCTGAAACAGCCTTTAGCAACACTGGCTAGTGCACAGACATATCTTTTAAATAGAAAACAGATATTTTTAAAGTTATTTATGGTATCCTAACGAAAACACTTATATTTTGAAACAGATTTTTAGCAACACCGACTAGCGCTCAGACATATCTTTTTGTTTAAATATTTAATACAACACACAAACATCTAAAACTTTTTATAATTTTATTAAACAGAAATAATTATTTTTACACCCTAACACACGAAAAAAAACAGATATTTTTAAAGATATTTATTGTATCCTAACGAAAACACTTATATTTTTAAAGATATACAGCCTAACACAGAGCATGCTTAATTTTATAATGTTATTAAATAGAGATATTTTAACATCCTAACACACGAATTCACAGACATATATCTTTTAAATACAGAAAACGATAGAAATATATTTAACAGACGAATACACATATTTAGGTCTTTGCGTAGCCCTCACAGTGTCTGAAAATATTCCGAACAACAGATATTTAAATATACAGACATATATTTAACAAATATATTTAACAAACGAATACATACTATCAGGTATTGATATGACAAAACAAGTGGTTCTTTTCTTTCAGAAGGCTTGTTTTTCAGAGATATCTTTCTTCGTTGAAGGTTTGTCGTTTGAATGAGATGTCTAGATACAATACGTCCCATTATATTACAAAAAAGTGAGCCCGTGTTTCAGGGTCAACGACCCTAGTGTTTACACACCTGTTTACGCCCGTGTACAGTTGGTTATAAATTATCACGTCCCGTTAAGAAATAACTCAACACTGTTATTTTCACCTGTTCTGAAACAGCTTGTTTCACATTGTAATACAATACTAAGACAAACAGTACTGTTGGTCTAAATGTCGTGTTTGGGCACGTACGAGTATTGATCCACAGCGAAAACCCCCAGTAATTGTTTACCCAGGAACAGTTATGAATAACTTGAATTACCCTGTGGGACTTCCACATTAGCGAACATTTATTTGTGACATGAGACAAATGTATCGAGAAAGAAAAGGCCTTAGACATATTTTAACATCGGTTTATAAAACACTAGAATAATGTACCTCTGTATATAAAAATATATATTGTTTCAAAATACCGGTGTTGAATATATATAAAAATATATCCAGAACTTAATAAGATACAAATGATATCTTTAAAAAGCAAGCTTTAAAATATATGATAACTAACAAGAAATGTACCAAACAAAGAGAGAGAGAGAGAGAGAGAGAGAGAGAGAGAGAAAGAAAGGCATATGATTTTTCTTTCCGAGTACGTTTTAACAAATGTTTTACAAAAAATAAATAGAGAAACACAGACAAGTTGAGAAAGAGAGAGAGAGAGAGAGAGAGAGAGACAGAGAGAGAAAGAAAGAAAGAAAGAGAAAGAAAGGCATATGATTTTTCTTTCCGAGTACGTTTTAACAAATGTTTTACAAAAAATAAATAGAGAAACACAGACAAGTTGAGAAAGAGAGAGAGAGAGAGAAAAATGTCTCCCGGTATAAAAAACAAACCCCCAAAGATATTTATGTTTTCCGAATAACATATCCCAGGGATTGTCATGTTCTTGACCACACAGTGATTCTCAAATTCTTGATCAGGGATTGTCATGTTCTTGACCACACAGTGATTCTCAAATTCTTGAACAGTGATTCTCAATACATGTTGGTATCAGTGATTCTCACAATGTTTGCACGATTCTCAAATTCTTGAACAGTGATTCTCAATACATGTTGGTATCAGGGATTCTCACATTTTTTTATTCTCACATTGTTTTACACAGTGATTCTCAATACATGGTGGTATCAGGGATTCTCACATTTTTTTATTCTCACAATGTTTGCACGTTGTGTCTTTTGATATAAAATAACTGGTTGTAAGTGAAAGTTATCATTATTAAATATGGACCCGAGATTTGCACATCCCTTTACCTGTTTAATTTCAGGCCCTAGTTCTAGTGGAAAGACTGTTTTTGTCCAGCGTTTCCTAACACATATCAAAGATATGGTAACAGCTATCCCAGATGAGATTATATATTGTTACAGCGAGTGGCAACCTCTATACAATTCCATGACTGGAGTTCAGTTTATTGAAGGACTGCCCGATATTGAGCAGTGGACAGGTGATAAGAGACGGTTGGTAATTATCGATGACCTCATGAACGAAACAGATGAACGTGTAACTAAATTATTCACAAAAAAGTCTCATCATAAAAATGTAAGCGTATTTTATCTCGTGCAAAATTTATTTGGCAAGAACAAAGAACACAGAACCATTAGTTTGAATTCTCATTACATAGTACTTTTCAAAAATCCACGCGATGGATCTCAGATAGTATACAATGCGCAACTTAGTTAGTATTCTGCAGGCGCGTGACTTTTTATATAGGGAAAATATGCAGGCGCGCTGCAGGGGTAAGATGGCGGACTTGAGATAACAAGAAGAGGAGGGTCAAGATGGCGGACTTGAGATAACAAGAAGAGGAGGGTCAAGATGGCGGACTTGAGATAACAAGAAGAGGATATTTTTAGACTTTTAGGCATATATATTTAGACATATATATTTAGATAACAAGAAGACGATAACAAGAAGAGGATATTTTTAGACTTTTAGACAATAGGAAGACGATAGTTAGACGATATATACATATAATAGGGAGGTATATTTAGATAACAAGAAGACGATATGTATACGAACAGTTATATTTAGACATATATATTTTACAACAGTTAGACGAACAGTTATACGAACAGTTATACAAACAGCTATACAAACAGTTAGACGAATAGTTAGACAACAGTTAGACGAAATACAACGGACGATATAGGTAACAAAAGGGTGTTTTAGTTAATATAGTTTTTTATTTTATATTCAATAGTGTTTTTGTATTATCAAAACGTATATGGTAATATATAGTATTTTTTAACATAATACATTGTGCAGTAATTTTTTATCAAATGAATATACAATTATATTTTATACAGGAAAGACGGTTTGTATATGATATCATTATCAAACATTGATATTTTCACATATGAATGTACTGTTATATATATTAGTGGTGTTTTGTTACAAAATATACATTTTCACAGATTTATTTACAATAAAAATATCACAGCTGCAGGCCAGACCTTGAGGGGTGTCGTCACGTCGTAAGAAATAGAGAGATTATGTATATACCTGTAGGTATCTGTGTGTATCTGGAAGACAGTTTAAATGTTGAGGGGTGATGTGGTGACGTCGGGATGTACCTGTCGTTTTATGTAAAAGTAAGATAGTCATAGATAGGGCGGAGGCGGTGATAGGTTTTTTTCCCACCCTGTGCCTGTTGTTTGCAATGTGTTTCCGTCGAAGTGACTGTCAAACGGGTGATCAGCCCGTTGTGGTTCATATGTGTAGATGGAGGATTTGTGTGCATGGAACCCGATATTTTTCCCACCCTGTGCCTGTTGTGTGTTGAGGACGTCTAAGAAAGTGTGTTTGTCTACTTTGTTGTGGTGTTTGTTCAAGCCTTTGGTGGTGGTTTTGTCGTAGTCGCCAAAACAGTGATATGTCTTGCTACAGAGGGAAACCATCCCTCTGCCTTCGTATTCTAATTTAAAAAGGCCCGGTGTCCGCTTGTCGAATAATATTTGTTCGCGGCATTTCTGACAAAGGGCGCGCATTTTACCCTCGCTAGCTACAAAGTCGGGTCTATGGTCGGGGCATACCTCGGCGGGGAACCACTTGTGGTAGGAGCTATAAAATTCTCGTCGCATAGCGGGCTTAACAACGTCCGCTAGGTTATTCGCGCTAAGGGCCAAGTAAAGGCTGTCTGTGTCCGTCTCGCACAACTGAAAGTCTGACCTATCTACAAATTTATCCAGACAGTCGTAGTAAAATTCTAACATGCGTAATTTTGCGTATTGGTAGACGAAAAATCCTATCTGAACGGGGAGGTCCCAACATATAGTCTGTTTAAGTTTCTCTACTTCGAATATGTCGTCCGTCACTAACGTCATTTTCCTAAAGCGGGGTGAGTTTATTTGGTCAGAGGTACCCTCACCCATCGTGTACGAGACATCCACATGCTTCGCCTTATTGGTCAATGTCTTGCCGTAGGCCGCGTTACCCAACAGTTTCATGGTCTCGCTGGTAATGGCGTAGGCAGGATCAGTATCACCCTGTCGACGCGCGTTCGAAACAGTGTCCCCAAACTGCTTGAAACACGTCACGGGTGTATACTCAAGCACCTGGTAGATACAGGTGACTTCTAAACCTTTGATTAAGTACCAGCGAAGCAGTGGTGTCGTCAGGAGAATTTTCTTGCCCACATAACTCCCGATCAATGTCCGTCTGGGGGTAGTCAGAAGTTTATGTTTTTCGGCGTATTCCCGCATGAAAGGCCCAATATCTTCCCTCGTGACGTCAACATTCTTAAAAATGGGCGTCATCTCAGAGAAATGTTCTTTTAAAGAGTCGGGGACATGGATGTCACACTCGACTAGACCAAACAAGGTCTCGTCTAACACCGAGGCGAGAATATTCTCCTTTGATAGCGGGTACCAACATTTGGTGTAAGACGGTTTCTGGGTAGGGAAGGTGGCGTTCAGAAAACGACGGATTGATGGATCGATTTTCTTCAATGCCTGCCACTCGCATTCCCACATTTCTACCAATTCGACGTTGCAATCGTCCCGTAAATAAGAACTTATTTCCACCGTCTTTGCGTACAAATCAGCCAATGGTGTGTTGTTGACTGGGTTAACGTCACGACCGGCGGTTAGTGGGCAGTTAGGGTGGCCGTGGAATAGGCACCCA
Source organism: Oreohelix idahoensis (assembly GCA_024509875.1). Lineage (NCBI taxonomy): Eukaryota > Metazoa > Mollusca > Gastropoda > Stylommatophora > Oreohelicidae > Oreohelix > Oreohelix idahoensis. The sequence goes on from JAMPIV010012479.1 coordinate 74,973, forward strand.
TGGAACTGGTAGGCGGTACAAGAGTATTTGTCCCAACCGTCTACCCTAATGCATATATCACCCAACGCCTTCTCACGTCCGTTAAACTGGGTTTTTAAGGTCACTTTATTTTGGTGGGAGACCCAAGCCAAATAATCGCGGCACTGCACGGTATATTTGTGGAGTTTGTGGTGCTTGAAACCATCCTCCCTAGACTGTCTAACGGGAAAGTCAGTGGGCATTTTCTGCATTAACGCCCACAAATAAAGGGCGTTGGCATCAAAACCTTTAATGGATTGAACCGTTTTGCCACCTCTAATGCGGGTTTTGCCTTGCTCGTGGAACCTGTGAAAAATAATTGACGGTCCCCCGACGATGTTTTGGCGCAAGGTGTTATGCAAATCTGCCTCCTGCTTCGAGCATAAAGAAAACATGACGTTGGACGGGAGTGTTTTGAATAGGTACTTTAACGTGACACCGGGCACGGAGATCGCATCTTTAAACATGTCTACACCTAGGTGCGCGTAAAAACTAACTTGTCGGTCTAACGCTGCCAGGAAGGGGACCACATCTTTATTATCATACCACGTCAGAAAATCGCGCAATGTGGTCATGTGGTTATCGGCCCACACCTTCTGACATTCGGTGTACTCGTCGACGGAAATGTTAGTATTTTTAAGGGCGGAAAAAAAATGCTGAGTGGGGTGGTAACGCGGTTTCGTCTAACTTTGCTAAATCTGTTATGTATTCATAACAGAAAAAGCCTTTGGTTTCTTTAACGTTGTACGCCGCGAGATATTTGCTATAGCTAAATCCGGGGGCTAGGTAGTTGACTATATCTAAAAACTTTAACTCGCTAGTGGCAATACACATAAAATTATTATTTCTCTTCACTAAAAATTTGAAGTCTTCCCCCATGAAATATTTGATGAGGTAGGGTGTGATTACGTTCACGTCGTACTTGCCCGAATTGAAACCTAATACGGGTAGCTGCCCCAAATAACCCTCTAATCTAGCAAGGAGCCCGTCTGAATTACCGATCGTCTCTAAAACCTTGAGTTGCATGCAAACACCGTCAAAATACGCATGCAGAATCTCGTAAGAGGCCGCGGCAATTTTGAGCAGATGGTCAGCCATCCTATTGACCAACTCCTGTGGATCACCCTTTGTGATAAAACACACGGGGACGTTAGAAGCCACCGAACACGACAGGGGCACGTGTTTGGCCGTATAGGTAGTGGCATTACCACTGGGTACTACAGTGTTCTCAAAAAAACACTCATAGTCAAATGTGGCTCTATAAGGGAAGACGAATTTTGTGTCTACAGCTATCCCCTCCTCCTCGATTAAGTCTCAAATGGTCTCTGGGGGATTATACACACCACCTCTAAATGTTTCTCTTCGTTTAGAGCCGGTACAAGTCTTTTCATGGCGCTCCATATCCCTATAAATCTTCCACAACTTACCGCAATCGGGACACGAAAAAGAGTTACTGGCCCTATCGATATCTGTTATGTACATAAAATGGTTCTTAAACATTAAAAGACGCAACGTATCTGGAAAACTATCGCTACCTCTAAGTGTGGGGGTCAGGGTCTGCGCGTCGTCAAACTCGAAAACGTCAATATTTACGTTAAAACATTTTCTAATTGGGGCATATCGATTAAACTAACCCCGGGGAAATCGATGAGGGACATAAGTCCCTGCTGTGTTTGCCACTGTTCGACTAGCCGGCGCATCGGTTTTCTAACATCTGTAACTGCACCACCCCTAAAAACGGCTAGACATCTAAAAAAGCAAAAGTTATCACTGTATGGTTTGGAGTTTGAATCATGTTGTAGTGTATGGATGTGGTTATTGTCCGTGATGAAAGAGGGAATGTCTTGTAAGCAGCAGCCAATAGGAAAGTCTTGGATATGGTATAGATAGAAAGAAGTCGCTGGAATGGCTTCGACAAAGTATTTTGTGTTTGGTCTGTTTAACTGTGCTTGTGTGACAATATCGCTATCGTGTAACTGTGAGAGAAAAGCTTTGAAATCTGTAATGTTGTTGACTAGGTGGGAATGATCTAAGACGACTGCATTGTTATGGGAAGAGTAAAATAATCTTAATTCGTTTGTTTCTCTATGCCTCAAAACGATGTGGAAACTGTAGTTTATTTTGAAACGTTTTGTTTGTTGTGTGAAGACAGGGAGCAAGAGATGGTCCCAGTCCATATTTTCTGTTGGTCTGTGGAAAAAAGTGAATGTTGATAAATATTTATGTTTATTGGAGTGTGTTTTGATCGCCTGCCAGTTATCAATATAGACTTGTCTTATGTCATCCTGTAAGTCATCTAACGCGCCTTCTTCAGTGGGCAGACGTGGTTTTTTTTAATGGGACTGGTGGGTATTGGTCATGGGGCGTTTTTTGGTCTGGCCTGTTTTTGGTGGGTGAAATGGGATGGGGCTTGATGAAGAGGGGTCTGTGTGTTGGTGCGTCGATGTTGTGGTCCCTGCTGCAGCAGATGATGTCTTTGTGCCTGATACTATCTCTTGGTGCGTCGATCTTGATGGTGTGGTGTCTGTTGGTGATGTCTGTTGGTGCCCCGATGATGATGATGAGTCTGTTGTGACACCTGATGTTAGTGTCTGTTGGTGCGCCGATCTCGAGGTTGATGATGAGTCTGTTGTGGTCCCTGCTGGTGATGTCTTTGTGCCTGATACTGTTTCTTGGTGCGTCGATCTTGATGGTGTGGTGCCTGTTGGTGTCTGTTGGTGCCCCGATGATGATTCGGCGCCTGGTGGGGCACCTGATGTTGGTGCTGTGGGATATGAGGTCGAAAGTTGGTTAGGGGTGGGGTGTTGTTGTGTTATATGGGTCCGCAAGCTGGTGCCTCGGGTGAATTGTTTGTTACAAATGTTACAGCTAAAACGAGGCATAGAGTGCACTGTTTTGGTGTGCTGTGTTAAATTATCATGTCGGTTAAATGTCTTGCCACAGCGGGTACACAAATTGTTCTTCACCGCTGCAGTGGTGGTCCCCGCTGGGGTGTCTATATCGAGTCTACGTGCAGTGGTGCTCCCCACTGAGGCGTTTATAGCGGCCCCCGGTGCAGTGGCTTCCACTGTGGGGGATCTCGGGGCCGCTGGACCATGAAAGACCTCTAGATGATATTGGAGTACCTCAGGACTGGTAAATATTTGAGGACAGACACGACAGGGATGTGTCGGTTCAGCGTGGACTGTCCGCATATGTCTCGTTAGATCACGATTCCTCGTAAAAGATTTATTACATTGTCCACACACGTACCCTTGGATTGAAGACATCTGTGAAGTAGGAACGAAAAAAAAACGTTACTCACACATAAAATTAAATATATGTATCAATCAGTTAAATAGAGAGAGAGAGAGAGAAAGAGAAAGAAAGAGAAAGAGAGAAAGAAAGAAAGAGAGAAAGAAAGAGAGAAAGAAAGAAAGAAAGAGAGAGAGAGAATAAACACAGTGTTATTTCTTATTCTATGTGAAAGAAATGCCCCGCGTGCGCGCTGTGTCAGAAAGATATCGATTAAAAAACCCAGTCTGTGCGTGACCCAACGACCTGATCTGTCGTTTAAAATAATGGAGATATAAATATGAACTTGTTTCAATCAGGGTGACTTAATGTAATATGTTGATTGTATTATCTCTATATTTTTACATGTATAGTACTGTTAAAAAAAATATGTTCTAAATATTCTCTTTAATTTTCTTTTCTTTATTATGTTAACACACAAAAATATTCCTCACGCTCGAGTTTAGTTTGTAGAAAGTATTGCACCATCAGTTGAAATCCAGGCTGAGTAATCTCACATAAATGACCAATAGGGGAGAAACGTAGATAAGTGTTAGTCTTTTTTTCCTAGTACATAATCGGTTAAGTCTTATCAAAAAAATATACACACATGTCCGGCTTTAACATAAAACAGATAAAAATAACAATTTAGTTTCTGAGTTAACATCTTAACAGATAAAAATAACAAACAAATATTAACAGTTAGACTAATCTGAAACAGCCTTTAGCAACACTGGCTAGTGCACAGACATATCTTTTAAATAGAAAACAGATATTTTTAAAGTTATTTATGGTATCCTAACGAAAACACTTATATTTTGAAACAGATTTTTAGCAACACCGACTAGCGCTCAGACATATCTTTTTGTTTAAATATTTAATACAACACACAAACATCTAAAACTTTTTATAATTTTATTAAACAGAAATAATTATTTTTACACCCTAACACACGAAAAAAAAACAGATATTTTTAAAGATATTTATTGTATCCTAACGAAAACACTTATATTTTTAAAGATATACAGCCTAACACAGAGCATGCTTAATTTTATAATGTTATTAAATAGAGATATTTTAACATCCTAACACACGAATTCACAGACATATATCTTTTAAATACAGAAAACGATAGAAATATATTTAACAGACGAATACACATATTTAGGTCTTTGCGTAGCCCTCACAGTGTCTGAAAATATTCCGAACAACAGATATTTAAATATACAGACATATATTTAACAAATATATTTAACAAACGAATACATACTATCAGGTATTGATATGACAAAACAAGTGGTTCTTTTCTTTCAGAAGGCTTGTTTTTCAGAGATATCTTTCTTCGTTGAAGGTTTGTCGTTTGAATGAGATGTCTAGATACAATACGTCCCATTATATTACAAAAAAGTGAGCCCGTGTTTCAGGGTCAACGACCCTAGTGTTTACACACCTGTTTACGCCCGTGTACAGTTGGTTATAAATTATCACGTCCCGTTAAGAAATAACTCAACACTGTTATTTTCACCTGTTCTGAAACAGCTTGTTTCACATTGTAATACAATACTAAGACAAACAGTACTGTTGGTCTAAATGTCGTGTTTGGGCACGTACGAGTATTGATCCACAGCGAAAACCCCCAGTAATTGTTTACCCAGGAACAGTTATGAATAACTTGAATTACCCTGTGGGACTTCCACATTAGCGAACATTTATTTGTGACATGAGACAAATGTATCGAGAAAGAAAAGGCCTTAGACATATTTTAACATCGGTTTATAAAACACTAGAATAATGTACCTCTGTATATAAAAATATATATTGTTTCAAAATACCGGTGTTGAATATATATAAAAATATATCCAGAACTTAATAAGATACAAATGATATCTTTAAAAAGCAAGCTTTAAAATATATGATAACTAACAAGAAATGTACCAAACAAAGAGAGAGAGAGAGAGAGAGAGAGAGAGAGAGAGAGAGAGAGAGAGAAAGAAAGGCATATGATTTTTCTTTCCGAGTACGTTTTAACAAAGGTTTTACAAAAAATAAATAGAGAAACACAGACAAGTTGAGAAAGAGAGAGAGAGAGAGAGAGAGAGAGAGAGAGAGAGAGAGAGAGAGAGACAGAGAGAGATAGAGAGAGAAAGAAAGAAAGAGAGAGAAAGAGAAAGAAAGGCATATGATTTTTCTTTCCGAGTACGTTTTAACAAATGTTTTACAAAAAATAAATAGAGAAACACAGACAAGTTGAGAGAGAGAGAGAAAAATGTCTCCCGGTATAAAAAACAAACCCCCAAAGATATTTATGTTTTCCGAATAACATATCCCAGGGATTGTCATGTTCTTGACCACACAGTGATTCTCAAATTCTTGATCAGGGATTGTCATGTTCTTGACCACACAGTGATTCTCAAATTCTTGAACAGTGATTCTCAATACATGTTGGTATCAGTGATTCTCACAATGTTTGCACGATTCTCAAATTCTTGAACAGTGATTCTCAATACATGTTGGTATCAGGGATTCTCACATTTTTTTATTCTCACATTGTTTTACACAGTGATTCTCAATACATGGTGGTATCAGGGATTCTCACATTTTTTTATTCTCACAATGTTTGCACGTTGTGTCTTTTGATATAAAATAACTGGTTGTAAGTGAAAGTTATCATTATTAAATATGGACCCGAGATTTGCACATCCCTTTACCTGTTTAATTTCAGGCCCTAGTTCTAGTGGAAAGACTGTTTTTGTCCAGCGTTTCCTAACACATATCAAAGATATGGTAACAGCTATCCCAGATGAGATTATATATTGTTACAGCGAGTGGCAACCTCTATACAATTCCATGACTGGAGTTCAGTTTATTGAAGGACTGCCCGATATTGAGCAGTGGACAGGTGATAAGAGACGGTTGGTAATTATCGATGACCTCATGAACGAAACAGATGAACGTGTAACTAAATTATTCACAAAAAAGTCTCATCATAAAAATGTAAGCGTATTTTATCTCGTGCAAAATTTATTTGGCAAGAACAAAGAACACAGAACCATTAGTTTGAATTCTCATTACATAGTACTTTTCAAAAATCCACGCGATGGATCTCAGATAGTATACAATGCGCAACTTAGTTAGTATTCTGCAGGCGCGTGACTTTTTATATAGGGAAAATGTGCAGGCGCGCTGCAGGGGTAAGATGGCGGACTTGAGATAACAAGAAGAGGAGGGTCAAGATGGCGGACTTGAGATAACAAGAAGAGGAGGGTCAAGATGGCGGACTTGAGATAACAAGAAGAGGATATTTTTAGACTTTTAGGCATATATATTTAGACATATATATTTAGATATATATATTTAGATAACAAGAAGACGATAACAAGAAGAGGATATTTTTAGACAATAGGAAGACGATAGTTAGACGATATATACATATAATAGGGAGGTATATTTAGATAACAAGAAGACGATATGTATACGAACAGTTATATTTAGACATATATATTTTACAACAGTTAGACGAACAGTTATACGAACAGTTATACAAACAGCTATACAAACAGTTAGACGAATAGTTAGACAACAGTTAGACGAAATACAACGGACGATATAGGTAACAAAAGGGTGTTTTAGTTAATATAGTTTTTTATTTTATATTCAATAGTGTTTTTGTATTATCAAAACGTATATGGTAATATATAGTATTTTTTAACATAATACATTGTGCAGTAATTTTTTATCAAATGAATATACAATTATATTTTATACAGGAAAGACGGTTTGTATATGATATCATTATCAAACATTGATATTTTCACATATGAATGTACTGTTATATATATTAGTGGTGTTTTGTTACAAAATATACATTTTCACAGATTTATTTACAATAAAAATATCACAGCTGCAGGCCAGACCTTGAGGGGTGTCGTCACGTCGTAAGAAATAGAGAGATTATGTATATACCTGTAGGTATCTGTGTGTATCTGGAAGACAGTTTAAATGTTGAGGGGTGATGTGGTGACGTCGGGATGTACCTGTCGTTTTATGTAAAAGTAAGATAGGGCGTTGCGGTGTTGTTCATATGTGTAGATGGAGGATTTGTGTGCACGGAACCCGATATTTTTCCCACCCTGTGCCTGTTGTGTGTTGAGGACGTCTAAGAAAGTGTGTTTGTCTACTTTGTTGTGGTGTTTGTTCAAGCCTTTGGTGGTGGTTTTGTCGTAGTCGCCAAAACAGTGATATGTCTTGCTACAGAGGGAAACCATCCCTCTGCCTTCGTATTCTAATTTAAAAAGGCCCGGTGTCCGCTTGTCGAATAATATTTGTTCGCGGCATTTCTGACAAAGGGCGCGCATTTTACCCTCGCTAGCTACAAAGTCGGGTCTATGGTCGGGGCATACCTCGGCGGGGAACCACTTGTGGTAGGAGCTATAAAATTCTCGTCGCATAGCGGGCTTAACAACGTCCGCTAGGTTATTCGCGCTAAGGGCCAAGTAAAGGCTGTCTGTGTCCGTCTCGCACAACTGAAAGTCTGACCTATCTACAAATTTATCCAGACAGTCGTAGTAAAATTCTAACATGCGTAATTTTGCGTATTGGTAGACGAAAAATCCTATCTGAACGGGGAGGTCCCAACATATAGTCTGTTTAAGTTTCTCTACTTCGAATATGTCGTCCGTCACTAACGTCATTTTCCTAAAGCGGGGTGAGTTTATTTGGTCAGAGGTACCCTCACCCATCGTGTACGAGACATCCACATGCTTCGCCTTATTGGTCAATGTCTTGCCGTAGGCCGTTACCCAACAGTTTCATGGTCTCGCTGGTAATGGCGTAGGCAGGATCAGTATCACCCTGTCGACGCGCGTTCGAAACAGTGTCCCCAAACTGCTTGAAACACGTCACGGGTGTATACTCAAGCACCTGGTAGATACAGGTGACTTCTAAACCTTTGATTAAGTACCAGCGAAGCAGTGGTGTCGTCAGGAGAATTTTCTTGCCCACATAACTCCCGATCAATGTCCGTCTGGGGGTAGTCAGAAGTTTATGTTTTTCGGCGTATTCCCGCATGAAAGGCCCAATATCTTCCCTCGTGACGTCAACATTCTTAAAAATGGGCGTCATCTCAGAGAAATGTTCTTTTAAAGAGTCGGGGACATGGATGTCACACTCGACTAGACCAAACAAGGTCTCGTCTAACACCGAGGCGAGAATATTCTCCTTTGATAGCGGGTACCAACATTTGGTGTAAGACGGTTTCTGGGTAGGGAAGGTGGCGTTCAGAAAACGACGGATTGATGGATCGATTTTCTTCAATGCCTGCCACTCGCATTCCCACATTTCTACCAATTCGACGTTGCAATCGTCCCGTAAATAAGAACTTATTTCCACCGTCTTTGCGTACAAATCAGCCAATGGTGTGTTGTTGACTGGGTTAACGTCACGACCGGCGGTTAGTGGGCAGTTAGGGTGGCCGTGGAATAGGCACCCATGGAACTGGTAGGCGGTACAAGAGTATTTGTCCCAACCGTCTACCCTAATGCATATATCACCCAACGCCTTCTCACGTCCGTTAAACTGGGTTTTTAAGGTCACTTTATTTTGGTGGGAGACCCAAGCCAAATAATCGCGGCACTGCACGGTATATTTGTGGAGTTTGTGGTGCTTGAAACCATCCTCCCTAGACTGTCTAACGGGAAAGTCAGTGGGCATTTTCTGCATTAACGCCCACAAATAAAGGGCGTTGGCATCAAAACCTTTAATGGATTGAACCGTTTTGCCACCTCTAATGCGGGTTTTGCCTTGCTCGTGGAACCTGTGAAAAATAATTGACGGTCCCCCGACGATGTTTTGGCGCAAGGTGTTATGCAAATCTGCCTCCTGCTTCGAGCATAAAGAAAACATGACGTTGGACGGGAGTGTTTTGAATAGGTACTTTAACGTGACACCGGGCACGGAGATCGCATCTTTAAACATGTCTACACCTAGGTGCGCGTAAAAACTAACTTGTCGGTCTAACGCTGCCAGGAAGGGGACCACGTCTTTATTATTATACCACGTCAGAAAATCGCGCAACGTGGTCATGTGGTTATCGGCCTACACCTTCTGACATTCGGTGTACTCGTCGACGGAAATGTTAGTATTTTTAAGGGCGGAAAAAAATGCCGAGTGGGGTGGTAACGCGGTTTCGTCTAACTTTGCTAAATCTGTTATGTATTCATAACAGAAAAAGCCTTTGGTTTCTTTAACGTTGTACGCCGCGAGATATTTGCTATAGCTAAATCCGGGGGCTAGGTAGTTGACTATATCTAAAAACTTTAACTCGCTAGTGGCAATACACATAAAATTATTATTTCTCTTCACTAAAAATTTGAAGTCTTCCCCCATGAAATATTTGATGAGGTAGGGTGTGATTACGTTCACGTCGTACTTGCCCGAATTGAAACCTAATACGGGTAGCTGCCCCAAATAACCCTCTAATCTAGCAAGGAGCCCGTCTGAATTACCGATCGTCTCTAAAACCTTGAGTTGCATGCAAACACCGTCAAAATACGCATGCAGAATCTCGTAAGAGGCCGCGGCAATTTTGAGCAGATGGTCAGCCATCCTATTGACCAACTCCTGTGGATCACCCTTTGTGATAAAACACACGGGGACGTTAGAAGCCACCGAACACGACAGGGGCACGTGTTTGGCCGTATAGGTAGTGGCATTACCACTGGGTACTACAGTGTTCTCAAAAAAACACTCATAGTCAAATGTGGCTCTATAAGGGAAGACGAATTTTGTGTCTACAGCTATCCCCTCCTCCTCGATTAAGTCTCAAATGGTCTCTGGGGGATTATACACACCACCTCTAAATGTTTCTCTTCGTTTAGAGCCGGTACAAGTCTTTTCATGGCGCTCCATATCCCTATAAATCTTCCACAACTTACCGCAATCGGGACACGAAAAAGAGTTACTGGCCCTATCGATATCTGTTATGTACATAAAATGGTTCTTAAACATTAAAAGACGCAACGTATCTGGAAAACTATCGCTACCTCTAAGTGTGGGGGTCAGGGTCTGCGCGTCGTCAAACTCGAAAACGTCAATATTTACGTTAAAACATTTTTCTAATTGGGGCATATCGATTAAACTAACCCCGGGGAAATCGATGAGGGACATAAGTCCCTGCTGTGTTTGCCACTGTTCGACTAGCCGGCGCATCGGTTTTCTAACATCTGTAACTGCACCACCCCTAAAAACGGCTAGACATCTAAAAAAGCAAAAGTTATCACTGTATGGTTTGGAGTTTGAATCATGTTGTAGTGTATGGATGTGGTTATTGTCCGTGATGAAAGAGGGAATGTCTTGTAAGCAGCAGCCAATAGGAAAGTCTTGGATATGGTATAGATAGAAAGAAGTCGCTGGAATGGCTTCGACAAAGTATTTTGTGTTTGGTCTGTTTAACTGTGCTTGTGTGACAATATCGCTATCGTGTAACTGTGAGAGAAAAGCTTTGAAATCTGTAATGTTGTTGACTAGGTGGGAATGATCTAAGACGACTGCATTGTTATGGGAAGAGTAAAATAATCTTAATTCGTTTGTTTCTCTATGCCTCAAAACGATGTGGAAACTGTAGTTTATTTTGAAACGTTTTGTTTGTTGTGTGAAGACAGGGAGCAAGAGATGGTCCCAGTCCATATTTTCTGTTGGTCTGTGGAAAAAAGTGAATGTTGATAAATATTTATGTTTATTGGAGTGTGTTTTGATCGCCTGCCAGTTATCAATATAGACTTGTCTTATGTCATCCTGTAAGTCATCTAACGAGTCTTCTTCAGTGGGCAGACGTGGTTTTTTTAAATGGGACTGGTGGGTATTGGTCATGGGGCGTTTTTTGGTCTGGCCTGTTTTTGGTGGGTGAAATGGGATGGGGCTTGATGAAGAGGGGTCTGTGTGTTGGTGCGTCGATGTTGTGGTCCCTGCTGCAGCAGATGATGTCTTTGTGCCTGATACTGTCTCTTGGTGCGTCGATCTTGATGGTGTGGTGTCTGTTGGTGATGTCTGTTGGTGCCCCGATGATGATGATGAGTCTGTTGTGACACCTGATGTTAGTGTCTGTTGGTGCACCGATCTCGAGGTTGATGATGAGTCTGTTGTGGTCCCTGCTGGTGATGTCTTTGTGCCTGATACTGTCTCTTGGTGCGTCGATCTTGATGGTGTGGTGCCTGTTGGTGTCTGTTGGTGCCCCGATGATGATTCGGCGCCTGGTGGGGCACCTGATGTTGGTGCTGTGGGATATGAGATCGAAAGTTGGTTAGGGGTGGGGTGTTGTTGTGTTATATGGGTCCGCAAGCTGGTGCCTCGGGTGAATTGTTTGTTACATATGTCACAGCTAAAACGAGGCATAGAGTGCACTGTTTTGGTGTGCTGTGTTAAATTATCATGTCGGTTAAATGTCTTGCCACAGCGGGTACACAAATTGTTCTTCACCGCTGCAGTGGTGGTCCCCGCTGGGGTGTCTATATCGAGTCTACGTGCAGTGGTGCTCCCCACTGAGGCGTTTATAGCGGCCCCCGGTGCAGTGGCTTCCACTGTGGGGGATCTCGGGGCCGCTGGACCATGAAAGACCTCTAGATGATATTGGAGTACCTCAGGACTGGTAAATATTTGAGGACAGACACGACAGGGATGTGTCGGTTCAGCGTGGACTGTCCGCATATGTCTCGTTAGATCACGATTCCTCGTAAAAGATTTATTACATTGTCCACTCACGTACCCTTGGATTGAAGACATCTGTGAAGTAGGAACGAAAAAAAACGTTACTCACACATAAAATTAAATATATGTATCAATCAGTTAAATAGAGAGAGAGAGAAAGAGAAAGAAAGAGAGAAAGAGAAAGAAAGAAAGAGAGAGAGAAAGAAAGAGAGAGAGAAAGAAAGAAAGAAAGAAAGAGAGGGAGAGAGAGAATAAACACAGTGTTATTTCTTATTCTATGTGAAAGAAATGCCCCGCGCGCGCTGTGCCAGAAAGATATCGATTAAAAAACCCAGTCTGTGCGTGACCCAACGACCTGATCTGTCGTTTAAAATAATGGAGATATAAATATGAACTTGTTTCAATCAGGGTGACTTAATGTAATATGTTGATTGTATTATCTCTATATTTTTACATGTATAGTACTGTTAAAAAAAATATGTTCTAAATATTCTCTTTAATTTTCTTTTCTTTATTATGTTAACACACAAAAATATTCCTCACGCTCGAGTTTAGTTTGTAGAAAGTATTGCACCATCAGTTGAAATCCAGGCTGAGTAATCTCACATAAATGACCAATAGGGGAGAAACGTAGATAAGTGTTAGTCTTTTTTTCCTAGTACATAATCGGTTAAGTCTTATCAAAAAAATATACACACATGTCCGGCTTTAACATAAAACAGATAAAAATAACAATTTAGTTTCTGAGTTAACATCTTAACAGATAAAAATAACAAACAAATATTAACAGTTAGACTAATCTGAAACAGCCTTTAGCAACACTGGCTAGTGCACAGACATATCTTTTAAATAGAAAACAGATATTTTTAAAGTTATTTATGGTATCCTAACGAAAACACTTATATTTTGAAACAGATTTTTAGCAACACCGACTAGCGCTCAGACATATCTTTTTGTTTAAATATTTAATACAACACACAAACATCTAAAACTTTTTATAATTTTATTAAACAGAAATAATTATTTTTACACCCTAACACACGAAAAAAAACAGATATTTTTAAAGATATTTATTGTATCCTAACGAAAACACTTATATTTTTAAAGATATACAGCCTAACACAGAGCATGCTTAATTTTATAATGTTATTAAATAGAGATATTTTAACATCCTAACACACGAATTCACAGACATATATCTTTTAAATACAGAAAACGATAGAAATATATTTAACAGACGAATACACATATTTAGGTCTTTGCGTAGCCCTCACAGTGTCTGAAAATATTCCGAACAACAGATATTTAAATATACAGACATATATTTAACAAATATATTTAACAAACGAATACATACTATCAGGTATTGATATGACAAAACAAGTGGTTCTTTTCTTTCAGAAGGCTTGTTTTTCAGAGATATCTTTCTTCGTTGAAGGTTTGTCGTTTGAATGAGATGTCTAGATACAATACGTCCCATTATATTACAAAAAAGTGAGCCCGTGTTTCAGGGTCAACGACCCTAGTGTTTACACACCTGTTTACGCCCGTGTACAGTTGGTTATAAATTATCACGTCCCGTTAAGAAATAACTCAACACTGTTATTTTCACCTGTTCTGAAACAGCTTGTTTCACATTGTAATACAATACTAAGACAAACAGTACTGTTGGTCTAAATGTCGTGTTTGGGCACGTACGAGTATTGATCCACAGCGAAAACCCCCAGTAATTGTTTACCCAGGAACAGTTATGAATAACTTGAATTACCCTGTGGGACTTCCACATTAGCGAACATTTATTTGTGACATGAGACAAATGTATCGAGAAAGAAAAGGCCTTAGACATATTTTAACATCGGTTTATAAAACACTAGAATAATGTACCTCTGTATATAAAAATATATATTGTTTCAAAATACCGGTGTTGAATATATATAAAAATATATCCAGAACTTAATAAGATACAAATGATATCTTTAAAAAGCAAGCTTTAAAATATATGATAACTAACAAGAAATGTACCAAACAAAGAGAGAGAGAGAGAGAGAGAGAAAGAAAGGCATATGATTTTTCTTTCCGAGTACGTTTTAACAAAGGTTTTACAAAAAATAAATAGAGAAACACAGACAAGTTGAGAAAGAGAGAGAGAGAGAGAGAGAGACAGAGAGAGATAGAGAGAGAAAGAAAGAAAGAGAGAGAAAGAGAAAGAAAGGCATATGATTTTTCTTTCCGAGTACGTTTTAACAAATGTTTTACAAAAAATAAATAGAGAAACACAGACAAGTTGAGAGAGAGAGAGAAAAATGTCTCCCGGTATAAAAAACAAACCCCCAAAGATATTTATGTTTTCCGAATAACATATCCCAGGGATTGTCATGTTCTTGACCACACAGTGATTCTCAAATTCTTGATCAGGGATTGTCATGTTCTTGACCACACAGTGATTCTCAAATTCTTGAACAGTGATTCTCAATACATGTTGGTATCAGTGATTCTCACAATGTTTGCACGATTCTCAAATTCTTGAACAGTGATTCTCAATACATGTTGGTATCAGGGATTCTCACATTTTTTTATTCTCACATTGTTTTACACAGTGATTCTCAATACATGGTGGTATCAGGGATTCTCACATTTTTTTATTCTCACAATGTTTGCACGTTGTGTCTTTTGATATAAAATAACTGGTTGTAAGTGAAAGTTATCATTATTAAATATGGACCCGAGATTTGCACATCCCTTTACCTGTTTAATTTCAGGCCCTAGTTCTAGTGGAAAGACTGTTTTTGTCCAGCGTTTCCTAACACATATCAAAGATATGGTAACAGCTATCCCAGATGAGATTATATATTGTTACAGCGAGTGGCAACCTCTGTACAATTCCATGACTGGAGTTCAGTTTATTGAAGGACTGCCCGATATTGAGCAGTGGACAGGTGATAAGAGACGGTTGGTAATTATCGATGACCTCATGAATGAAACAGATGAACGTGTAACTAAATTATTCACAAAAAAGTCTCATCATAAAAATGTAAGCGTATTTTATCTCGTGCAAAATTTATTTGGCAAGAACAAAGAACACAGAACCATTAGTTTGAATTCTCATTACATAGTACTTTTCAAAAATCCACGCGATGGATCTCAGATTGTTAATCTAGCCAAACAGATGTACCCAGGTCAAAGTACCTATGTCCAGGAGAGTTTTAAAGACGCAACCTCGGTTCCACATGGCTATTTGCTAATCGATCTTCGTCAAGACACACCAGAAAATTTAAGGCTTCATTCGCTCATCTTCCCAGAGGAGCAACAAATTGTTTACGTACCCAAGTAACGAGATGGGAGAAAAAGTAAAAAGACATGGTGACATGTTAAAATTTCTACGTACAGCCAAACCACCAGTCATCAAGGCTGTTATGAAAACAGCATCACCCGAGCTGGTAGGAACACTGTGAATGTTGTCACAACGTTTTAAAAGGTAACGTTACACTGACACCCCCTCAGAAGAGACGTATGCGTCGTTACAAAAACATCCTGCGAGCGCTTACCAAGAGGAAATTGTCGCTCAAAAGACGAAAACACTTTTTACAATCTGGAGGTTTCTTATCTGCTCTCCTTACACCAATACTAACTGTACTAAAAGGGCTCTTTTAGATGGCTAAAAAAATGATTTTGATGGATCCTCGTTTGTTAGAAAAACCTTATAGACCACCCGATGCTCTAAGAGATAACTTGGGAAAATTGGATACTCAAATGCAACTAGTCTTGGATCGACAAGATCTACCACTTGGTGACAAGGCTAGACTTTATCAACAAACATTACAGCGTTATTTGACTCGACTAGAACAGTACAGTCACGTACCTCTAGATCTCGTGGATATTAAACAACCACCATTACAAACCAACGAACAATCTACTGTGCTTAAAGAGGAGGTCGTGGACAAAACGCCTCAGTCCCCACCCGTCACACCCACTAATCGAAAAAAGGTGGTGAGCAGTAAATTGCTAGAAACATCGTCGTATTCGCTCAGAAGAAGGAAAAAGACACCAAAGTGGGAACCATGGCCAAAGAAGTGAATAAGATTTTAAAACAACGTTACTACGATCCAAAACGCCCCGGATCTTATGGTGGAATCGCCCCCTTACAACGTAGCACCAAACTTAGTCGTAAAAAAATTGAAGAGTGGTTAGGTCATCAGGACACCTACACCCTACACAAGCCGGTGTGCAGAAAATTTAAACGACGTACCACCATTGCAGGTGGTATCGATCAACAGTTCCAGGCTGATTTAATTGACTTGCGAGGTTTAAAGAAATTCAACGATGGGTATTCGTATCTAGTAACGTGTATTGACGTGTTTAGTAAATTTGCTTGGGCTGTTCCTCTGAAAAACAAGACTGGGACAGCTTTAGTAGCAGCGGTAAAGACAATTTTTAACAGTCGCAAACCGATAAATTTTCAAACAGACAAAGGCAGTGAGTTTGTCAACAAAACATTCTTAAAGTTTCTTAAAGACGAGAAAGTCCATTTCTTCACTACGGAGAATGAGGATACCAAAGCAGCTATTGTCGAACGGTTTAATCGAACCCTCAAAGAAAAAACGTGGCGTTACTTTACCAAAACCAACAGTCTTCGCTACGTCGACGTGATACAACAACTGGTCCACAACTACAATTATTCGTATCATCGGAGTATTAAGATGGCGCCGGTGGAAGTTACCCCGAGCAATCAAGAAGAGGTGTGGGATACGTTGTATTCGACCCCTGAAGTCGTCGGTAGAAAAGTCTATTTTAAAGCTGGTGATCGCGTGCGGATCGCCCAAGCCAGACAAACTTTTAAAAAGGGTTATACGCCGGCGTGGACAGAAGAGTTGTTTACGATCAGCCGACTAAACCAAACAAGACCGGTCACGTACGTCCTTAAAGATGATTCGGGTGAGGAATTGAAAGGTTCTTTTTACCAAGAAGAGCTGCAGCGAGTCGGAGACAAGATAGTTTATCGAATCGAGTCCATTTTGGAGGAACGCCGTGGTGTCACGGGTGTAAAAGAATATTTAGTCAAATGGTTCGGTTATAACTCGTCATTCAACAGCTGGATTTCGTCCAAACAGCTAGCTAGATATCGAGACTGATGGATATTGAAGAAGACGTGAGCACCCCAGTTTTGAGGCCACCCCCTCCCAAGACCGCGAGAACCTCATTCTGGCCTTTTTTTGGGAAACTAGTCCCGCGACTAGAGATCGTTTTCATCTGTCAGATGATCGTTATATATGTCGTCATCGGTGTCTCGTTATTCAATCTGAGTCGGAGCAACGCAGAGGGACCAGACGGCAAATTTTGGATCGCTTTAATGAGCAGTTGTCTGGGTTACATGTTACCTAACCCCAAGATAGGATGAGTTTTTACATGACTTTACCCAGCAATGCCTCGATGAAAATATACCCAAACAAAAACGCCGGTCACTTTTTCGTCAAATTGCCACAGACTATAGACTTGACTTCGCGTTACGAGGTTGGTTTGGTTGAGATTCAATTTCCCAAAAGTTATTTTAATGTGCTAGAGGATGATGTATGGATACATTACTTTCCCAACAAAGAAGATGAATCTATACTACTCACGTTACCCGCTGGTCTATACACGTCACCCGACACGCTGATCGACGAGTTGAATCGTTTGCTTTTAGCCACGGATGTGGATGAAAAAGCCCGAGTTAGATTCCATTTTAACAATAATAAGGCCACCTTGAATCTGTATGATCCGGAGGTTGAAGTTAGAATTAGCGAGACGTTGAAACACATGTTAGGTTTTCCTACCTCGCTCGCCACAGACATTGACCCAATACTACGAGGCGAGACTGAAGTACAAATGGATAGCGACATGAAAAATGTATACGTGTACTGCGATCTCATAGCGGCGAGACCGGTTGGAGATGCCTCTGTCCCTTTGTTACGGATTGTTCCTATTTTGGATAGGACTAATGCTTCTGTTTTCAGGATTTACGACAAACCACATTACGTACCTCTGAGCCGTTTTTCGTTTGACGCGGTGGAAATCCTTTTAACTAACGACCAGGGTAAGACTATCCCATTCACTAGCGGAGCTTCTTTGTTGACACTACACTTCCGAACTCACAGACGGTTTGATTTTGACTAGAAAAAAATGGTGAGACACGTACCCATCCGACGAAACTCCAAAATGTATGAGGAGTTTTACTGCAACCAAGCTGGTCATGGGATGCCAGTGTTTATCGGAGGCAGAAGTCAAAGAGGCCATGGTTTGGGTAGTTTTTTCGGCGGGCTCGGTCGTATGGTTCTCCCGTGGTTAAAAACTGGAGGCAAAGCTTTACTCAGAGAAGGGCTTGGGACCGGTCTACAGGTCGCGAGCGATGCGTTAGCTGGCAGAAATGTTGGCGAGGCCTTTTGCGAACGAGCCAAGGAGTCGGGTCAACGTTTATTACAGGGAGCCGTTGAACACCTCACCACTAACCAATCGGGTAGCGGGCTTAGAAGAAAAAGAAAAACGAGAGCTGCCCCACCTGGCGAGCCAAAACGCATAAAACGCACTAACCGAGCTCGGCCTTCTCATTCTCACCAGAAGAAGCGACGGTACTCTGATATATTTGAATGATAGCGCTTATTCACCCCAGCTCGTGCGAGTGTCTTCACAGTGGTCTAGATTTGTTTAGCGTACCACCAACGCAGACAGCCGTAGAAGAGGGACAATTTGTGGAGATACATCCGTTGGCCGCCTTAGCCCCTGGAGCCCCGGTGGAATTTGTAATTTCGGGAAACGGTGAAGAATATCTAGATTTGTTCAATACTTTTCTGCACGTGCGCGCCAAAGTTACGTTAGCTAATGGCGGCGCATTACCCGCTGACGCAGAGGTGGCCCCAATCAACTATTACCTGCACAGTTTATTCTCCCAAGTCGATGTTTCACTGAACGACACGCTGATTACACCCAGCGAGAACACCTACCCTTATAGAGCTTACATCGAAGCCACGTTGAATTACGGGGAGGAACCGAAACGAGGTCATCTGACATCGGCTCTGTTTTACAAAGACACGCCAAATTTTATTACGGAAACAATTGGTGATAATAACAACGGGTTAAGACTGCGTCGACATATAGCGGCTGGTTCTCAGGAGATTGATATGATGGGTCGTTTACATTCAGATATCTTTGCTCAAGATCGTTACCTGTTAAATGGTGTGACAGTTAAAGTAAAACTCACCCCGTCTAAAGATGCCTTCAACGTGTTGGGACACGACCCCACCGCTGGTTATAAATCTATTATAACTTATGCGGCCTTGGTTGTCCGGAAAGCTAAATTAAACCCCGCCGTCTCGCTAGCCCACGAGAAAGCCTTGGTGCGAGGTAATGCCAAGTACCCCTTGAAACGAGTTGTGCTAAAAACTTTCTCTATCCCTAGAGGTATGCTATCGCACATGCAGGATAATCTGTTTCTCAGTCAAACACCTACACGGATTGTGATTGGACTAGTCACTTCGTTCGCTTTTAACGGGTCGTACACGGCTAATCCGTTCAATCTCGCTACCTTTGGTCTGATATATTTGAACGTCAGCGCGGACGGCAGAACCGTCAGTGGCAAGCCTTTGTCCACGGATTATGAACACAACCAGTACGTGAGAGCCTTCTTCGCGACGAATCTAGCTATGGGACTGGTTGGTAAAGACGCCGGCAACGACCTCGAGTATAGACATTTTAAGCACGGTTACGCCTTATACGCCTTTGGCCTCACCCCCAGTCTACTAGACGGTGACCAGTTTGAGATGGCCAAGTCGGGCCCAGTCTCAGTAGAACTTAAATTCGCCGAGGTCACACCCGAACCATTACAGGTTCTCGTCTACGCCGAGCAAGACTCGATCTTGGAGATCTCAAAATCCCGCCAAGTTTTGACAGACTACACCACTTAGACAATGAATGCAGATGAGATACGCACCATCCTCCTGTCAGACATATTTGTTAAATGAACTGGGCTCGTTAAAGTGTTAGCTCGTGACCAATTACCTCTACGCATCGATCCGACCAAGACGGCTGCTTTCGTCATCAACACTGATCCTAGCTATCGCCCCGGTGACCACTGGGTCGCTCTATATTATAACGGACTTGGTACTTTTGAATATTTTGATTCTTTTGGCCTACCACCTACACACTCGGACTTGATTAATTTTATAGCCAGAAACTCTACTTGACCTGTTAACTACAACGCCAGACATTTACAAGATGTAGTCACCAACGTTTGTGGGCTCTACGCCATTTATTTCAACTTGATCAAAACACGAGGTGGTACTATGCAGCGGGTCCTACTACCCTTTTCGGCTAGACAACACGCCAACGATCGATTAATTACACGCTTAGTCAGACCCTGGCTAGCGAAACTCAACCCCACTTTCATAAACAAGGGACGAAATCAATAGACAGGTGTGTGTATTTTTTGCTATCGGGTTTCTCCCCAATGCGACCATGTGTCATTGTTCCCACGCAATACATCGACGAATCGCGACCTGCCTAACACACGATCGATGTTCGACGAATCAAATCCTAGCTAGGGCACACCTAAAAAAACCAGATTGAACTGGTATTCCTGCATATAAACGGAAGACACTTTATTCAAGCGTAGATAATCTACACCTCGTTGAAAATGACTGCTCCCACCAACTGGGTCTAAATTTTTTTTTTTTTTTTTGGTTCTTATCCAGCGGCACTTGGGCTTTCGGCCCTTCGGCCCAATGACATGTCATTGCGAGGCTGGTGAACCTGAGGACTTTCCTTCCAACCCGGTCAGGAGCTTTGCTCCTTCCCATCCACAGAGGTTTATCACAGGAGCCGTTCAGGCTATTCAGTCAAATTTCCGGCCGTAAACATTTCTTCAGACGCCGACGCCCGGGTTTGAACCATGAACACCTGGTCGCCAGTACAACGCCGAAGCCATTACACCATTAAAAGAAGTGATGAAATGCTTAAACCTTTGGCTAGTGGTCTGAAGGCTGCGTCTGTAAGTGTTTACCGAGGCCAACCTTTACTGCACGTGCGAAGATACTTTGGTGAATCCTACCTCAAATTTCCTACCAAACACGGCATTACGTTAACTCGATCCGAGTTTGACCATTTATTGACATTACAGAGCGAAATCCTCGCCGAATTTGACCGATTACAGCCACCAAGCACGGATACCTATCCTACTACCACTACCACGTTTGATCAGTACATCAATTCCAGTTGTTACCAACCAACAGAACCGAGTTTGTTTCCTACCACAGACCTGACCGATGTCACCAATCTACCCCCGAAGAAACCTACCACCTTCACTAACCTGTTTGACGAATACATGAAGTCTAACTGTCCAGTATCCCTAGACCCGAGTTGGTTTCCCACCACAGACCTGACCGATGTCCCTAATCTACCACCGAAGAAGAAGAAACCTACCAAGCGATTGAGAGTTGCCCTTTAGTATTTGACAAAATAAAAACTATATTAACTAAAACGAACTGTTCGTATACATATCGTCTTGTTATTGTCTAAATATATCTCCCTATTATATGTATATATCGTCTAACTATCGTCTTCCTATTGTCTAAAAGTCTAAATATATATCGTCTTCTTGTTATCTCAACTCTAACTATTATATCAAAGTCTAAATATATCCTATTATCCTCTTCTTGTTTGTCTAACACCGCCAGAATACTACCTAAGTTGGCTATGATATACTAAAAACAACACATACAACAACAATAATATATTACTATATAAAAAGTCATCCCGCCATCATAAAGATCGTCTTCTTGTTATCTCAAGTTCGCCATCTTGCCACATTTTCCTTATATAAAAAACCTCTAAATATACCCTCTTCTTGTTATCTCAAGTCCGCCATCTTGCACCTCCTCCTCTCCTCCTGAATGCGCTTATATAAAGTCATGCGCCTCCTGGCGTTTTTGCTATATAAAAGTCACGCGCCTCCTGAATGCTAACCGTTTCCAACATTGTATACTACTACTATCTGATCCAATATAGCAAACAAACAGTGATTATTTTTTTTTTTACTTGAGTTCATCATTTAGGAACACAGTCTGGGATACTTGTGAGCATCTGATGCATTTCTGAAATGCTTATGCCAAGTGAACAGCATCTTGCATCGTTGACATCTATTGCAGGTAATGGATTTCCTACAGGTTTTAATTAGAAAACCTTTTTTTTTTTAAATCTTTGTGAGAATTATGTGGACCCGTCTTCCTTCCCCAATTTAAAATGTCTTTTTAACCTTTCTAAAATGTGCCTTTAGTACACTTTCCACATATTTCTTAACTTTTAGTATACGTGCTCAAAAACCGCGTTTTTACGAGCTGATTTCAGAGAGTACATTTTTAGACATGACTGCCTTTACTGATTTTGCATTAAATAATTTATTTATAATGATAACATGATTTTGCATTAAATAATTTATTTATAATGATAACATAAAGTTTTATATATCTAAATATAGAGAAATGAAACCCCTTTGACATGCACCTAACTTAAATTTGGAAGTCTGGAACTCCTAGAACCACTTTCATCCAATGATACGGAACACAGACAAGTTTCAGTTGTTTTGAATAATAAATGGGACCCAAAGACGCAGCAATAGAGAAAGCAGTCAGCGACTCATAGCTTGACTGCTTGCGTCAGGACCAGCGAACCAGAGCTGGTCAAGACCGCACTCCACCTCCACGTGGTGGTCCTGGAAACAGTCTGCAGCAGTGCAGTCTGGCTGAGCGAGTTTGGATCGAAATGGGAAGGCAAACCCGGTCCCTAAAAAATGCCGTGCAGAAGTCGGATGTGTCGACCGAAAAGTGCAGATATCACAGCTTAGGCGCAAACAGACACAACGCAACCACCGTCCTTTTCAGGGCGAACAAGGAAGAAGAAGAAGAATAATAAATAAAAATGTTGTTTCCTTTTGAAATGTTCAGGTCACATATTGAAAAATCATGACGAAAATAAACTATGTACACAACTTTATACACAACTGATATTTACATTTACCACAAACTATTTCCTTTCATGATAAGCAGCAAAACAGTTATTTGGATGTAGATGGGGATTATTTGTGCATCCTTCACAATAAAAGGATGTCCTGACCCTTACTTGAGGTGTGCTGCAAACGACAAAGTTGTGATGAAATTTTGATTTGTTTATTATATGGTTTGTTCCTCCTAGTCTGTTGACTGGATTGTTCACTTGATTGCCATGTCCTGGGAGGAATTTGCTGGAAATTCACAGCAGCAACAAGAGAGAGCTCACTGACAAGTTGCCGTTTAAAATGGAGAAGGCTCTGTTTTTTTGGCAATTGTTGTTCTTGACAGAGCAGATAATTTATACGCATTGAGCTGAGCTATTTCAAAAATCCAGAAGAAAATTTTTTCCTACCACTTTCTTGTTCTTCTGCTAGATGTGCCATATGTTACAATGCTTTGGTCCACTCTGTCACATCCATTCATGCGTTGATTGTAATAATCAATCATCAGTGGTTTATTTTTTGTTTCACCAAAGCTATTGGTGATGTCCTTGCTTTCCACTGTTGCGCAGCTTGATACAAGAATTCATGGTTTTTTTGCTTTTTTGTCCCTAAACATTACGCATAAAAATCTTTTTTCTTGCTCCATATACCATTTCATTTCCATATGCATTAGCTGTGTAGTTTTCAGCTCTTTTGGGAAGTTCTTTCGATTAACGTTGACAGTCCCAGTGAAATAATGACTCCTGTTATTCAGATATTGAAGCAACGGCACACTTGTGTAATACTGATCAGCATAGATGTGATGACCTTTTTCACATGGTTGTAGCAAAGTGTCAAAAACTTTGATGGCTTGCTGGCTATTTACATCAATATCTGGACTGTAAGAAGTATTGGCCCCAAAGTATATCAACAAATTTACTACAATTTACTACATACCCTGTGTCGCAAAGACCGAATGTCTTCACATGATATTTTTTGGGTTTAGAGGCATTGAACATTTTGTGAGCCCATCTGCCTTTCCACCCAATTACCATTTCATCCAAAGACAGCTCCTTGTAAGGGTAAAATGCTTCCTGGAATCCAGATAACATTTTCTGTAGAAATGGTTCGATCTTTGCTTTACCTTGTGCGTCTACATCACTCACATGAAACATTGTGTGATATAACATCTGAAACCTATCCTGTGTAAACATCTGTCTGTACCAGGGAGTTTGCATAAAGCCTTCATTAGATCAGTAATCACTAATGGCTGGTTTTTTCACAATCCCCATTGCTATTATCACAGCAAAAAAACTTGCACAGTTCTGGAGATGTAACTGGATACCAGTTTTGATAGACAAATCTTTTTGTCTCTGTTTCTGAATTTAACTGATCATCCTCATGTTCAATCCAAGAAAAAATAAGTTGTGCTGCTTGCACAGCCGATAACCTTTGCTTACAATCGTTTGAAGATGAAGCCATTTTGGTTAGAAAAAATTTGTTTACGGTCAACAGCGGAACAAAGATACAGTACTGTAGCGGGAGGTTATTTAAAATTATTTATGTAAGAGTATGCCAGTAAAGAGTTCTGACCTTACAAGTAATACCCCAGTCTTAGAAATAAGCACTGGTGTATTGTTATCATAAAAATAGTCAGACTGTGAAAACCCTGGCCCAGTTGGTAAGAAGTAGTAGCAGGATTTAAGGTGTCTCCTCCCTGTGACTATCTTATGATTACTTATATTCTAGGGGATAAGTAAAATGTACATTCACTGAAACCACAAATGGAAGAAGTGAATAAATCCTCAGGTACAGTTAAAATAGTTTAATAATTACACTAATATTCTATTTCTACTAGTTGGAAAAGAGCATTGAAATATATATATATATATAAAATTAAGTCACACAATTCCTATTATTGTCTATTAGACTGCATTCATCACTGTTCTTAGTCCTCTGATAAATGTCATCACTTGACTATTTACTGTGTTTCATATATTGTGGTAGTCAGTGTCCTAAGTGACACTTATCTGTTCAACTTGATACTGCTGACACTGAACTGTCCTTTGCTGATATCAGACTTGGTAGGCCCAACAGTAGGGATGCCAATGACCAGTTGAAGTTCACTCTTTGGGGTCCTGCACTTTTGTGGGATTGCCTCTGATGAACGACACAGGCTTCTGATACTGGACAGTCTGGTTTGAGTTACTTCATGGAACCTGCAACATATCAGCCTTGGCTAGTATCTGGCTAGACTTGTAGCTGACTAGCACAGATGTCAGACCAGTCAGTCATCAGATGTCACCGTTATACAATCATAGTAAGTAAGGACATCATTTCAGTGATATAGCATTAATATTAACATTACAATTAAGGGTAACTGACTAGCACATAAGTCAGACTAGTCAGTCCTCAGGTGTCAAAGTTATACAGTCATAGCAAGTAACATCATTTCAATGATACAGAATTAATATTAACATATCCGTAATAAACCTCATCTGGTTTACTCTGCTCCTATACATCCTTTTCTGATCTATAACTTGATCCTTCTAAATCATATCGAGTACAAATTCAAATACTGATGCTATCTTAGCAACTACCCAAAATTAATACATAAAATAAATAAAGTGAGTGACCACGTGATCAGGTTGCTTTCTACTGAAACTGGCTGTAGAACACTCCAGTTTACCAGCTGTAAATGGGTACAAAGTTGTGCGCTTGAACTAGGGAAGGCAAAGGCAGCGAGGAAGGGGACTAGTCGCCTTAACCTCGTAAACTGGGATCTTCCACGAAGAAGTTTCTAACACTTCATTTCCCTATGACAATCTCTGCCATGGGACTGCCTTTATCTTCGTAAGCGATAAAGCAATATGATAAATATATCTTCATTAGGCTGTGGGGCTATTTGTGATTAATTTTTGTACAAGCAACAATCATCCACAATGCACATGTTTAGATCATATAAAAATACAATACATTATATCAATGACTATTATACAGGCCTATTTTGTGAATTCTATCATGAACCTGAAATAACAAATATTGTACACGGTAGTTATCATAATTTCGCTTACCCTCAGACTTCAGATACTGGACTGAACAATGTTTCTGGCGATCCGCTCACAATTCATGGGTAGTGGCGAAACTCTGCCTCCAGTCTGTCTCAAACCTCTTTCGTTGTGTATCTCTCCAGTTTACCGATACGCTATATATACGCATAGCGCGGACGTATCGGAGGGTACCGACGTCACAGCTTAAACCTAAGCCTGAAAAATCCTTCCCGAACAGTGATTTCGACCGATCTGTGCGTCGACTGAAATTTTGCCTTTCTCATTCTCGGCATATATAATACCCATATTGTTCCATCTTATCTAGTTTTATACAGTTGATAATTCTCTATCTTCCTATCCATGTAAATTCCCAAACTGTTATTTGTGGATTTTAATATTTAGAACAGAAGTGGGTTACACGCTTTTAGCGTAACTGTGGGCAGCCGAAATACGCATATATCTCCGTAAATGAGAACTTCCTACCGTTCCTTATATGCAGTTATACACAATCCTTCCCTGTACTGAAATGTAAAATCCTTTTCATACTGATTCCCTTCTGCTTTTATTTATCCTTGGCGATTTCCTCTGTCTGATACACATTTCGCTGATACGCCGCCATTTTGAAAGCGGTCAATCGATCGTTGACGGGTTTATAAATCTAACTGAACCCGTTTGCAATGACTTGAAACCATTTTGCGACATAGCTCCCCCATATTTTAAGCTGGATGATATCTAGCTTAACTATTGGGTACAAGACAATTGCAAATCAACCATTCCGAGGTTAGTTTTCCTTCCTTCTATCCTCCTCAAGCTCTGTGGGATGGCGACTGAGAAAATCTGCGCCCACATTCTGTTTTCCAGAAATATATTCAATAGTGAAGGAGTATGGCTGAATCAATAATGACCATCTTAGTAAGCGAGTATTTGCATGACGTGATGAGGCCAAAAATGACAGGGGTTGATGATCGCACTGGACCACAAATGGCTTGCCATACAAATAGGGTTAAAACTTATTGATGGCCCACACCAATGCTAAACATTCCCTCTCTATAGTAGAGTAATTCTTTTCTGCCGCATTCAACTTGCGGCTGGCATAAGCAACAGGAAACAGTTCCTCATTCTGGGTCTGAGATTTTTGCAAAAGCGCGGCCCCAATTCCTACATTGCTTGCATCAGTCCGTACTATAAACTCTTGCGTCAGATCGGGTAACTTCAGAATAGGCCTACTAGTGAGTTTATGTTTCAACTCTGAATATGCATGCTCACACTCTGCCGTCCACTTTATTGTGTCAGGTTTTCCTTTCTTTGTCAGATCCGTCAAAGGTGCACATAAGGTGTTGAAGTCTTTGATGTACTTTTGATAGAATCCTCCTAAGGATACGAACGACCTCACATCCTTTTTTGTCTGTGGTCTAGGTGCATTCCTTAACTTTTCTATATTTTTGGGATCAGGAGACATGTTTCCATGACAAAATTGTATGTCCCAAAAATTCTAATTCCTGACATCCGATTACACACTTTGTTGGACGAGCAGTCAAACCTGTCTCTCTGAGTCTGCCCAGTAACATTGATAGAGAATGTAGATGATCCTCAAATGTTTCCGTGGCTATGAGAATGTCATCCATAAAGTTGGTGATGTTAGAGTTGTTCAAGGGTTCCAGCAATTTCCTCATCATCCTTGAAAATACGCTTGGTGCGTTTTTCAACCCGAATGGTAGTACATTAAATTCGTAGTGACCATCCGAAGTGCTAAAAGCCAGCATGTGTCGGATCTCGGGTTTGACAGGAATCTGGTAATATCCCTTACTTAAATCTACCTTAGAGAAATATTTCGCAGTACTTAGCGTCGAGAACAGCTGATTGGTATCTGGTAATGGATCAGCTTGGGTTTCATTGATCGCATTCAATTTCCGGTAATCGATACAGAGTCTGTGTTCTCCACTTGGTTTTCTCAACAGTACAACACTTGAACTGTAGGTGATTCTGACTTGGAAATGATTTGTTCTTGCAACAGATAATCAATTTCCTCTTCAATGCCTGTGCCTTGGCATATGGTATAGGGTATGTCTTCATGCAGATAGGTGTTGGATCGATGACCTTCATATCATATGTCAATAAGTTGGTGCATCCTGGTTTATCAGTTAACACATCTGCATGTGTTTTAAAAACCTCTTTAACTTGCTCCCTCTGTTCCTGAGTTAACTGAGTACTAATTTTGACGTGTTCATATGTCTCAGTCGGTCTTAATGGATACTCTATTGAGGTAAGTGGTTCATGCTTCATTTCGGTTGCGATGGCCAGAGTCATCATATGAGCTACCTCCGTTGATGGCCTGTCATAATATTTCTTTAACAGATTAACATGGTACACCCTTTCTTTGCCCTTCTTGTCAATTTTGTAATTAGTCCTCGATATTTTCTCTAGCACGTTATATGGACCCTGCCAACCAATCTGCAGTTTGTTGTTACTGCTGGGCAATAGAAGAAGCACTTTTTCTCAAACCGCAAGTTCCCTATCCTTTGCTTTCTTGTTATAGTATTCAGTATGTTTCTTTCTGGCTCTGCGAAGATTGTCATTAGCCAATTTCCAGCCCATTTTCAGTCGAGTGGTCAACTCATTTACATACTGAATTGATGAGGTGACACTTTCCTCTGCCTTCTCATCTGTCCAAGTCCGCAGTAATGCTTCCAGTGGACCTTATATAGGCCGACCAAACAACAATGTGGCCGGTGCCATTCCTGTGGAATTGTGTGGGACTTCCCGGTATGCGAATAATGCAGCGGGTAAGTATACATCCCACGTTTCAGGTTTTTCACTTGCCAGCTTCCTGAGAATAGAAATGAGCGCACCATTGAACCGCTCGACTTGACCATTTCCTTGTGGGTGATAAGGAGAGCAATGATAATGTCTGGCTTGAAAAATCCTGAACACTTCTTGGGTTAGCTTTCCCTTGAACTGGGAACCATTGTCCGTCAATATTTGATGTGGGAAGCCTAACCGGGTGAATATGGTCAACAATGCCTCTGCCACATGCTTAGAATCTATAGATGCCATGGCTACGGCCTCTCCCCACATAGAGCATGTATCAACTAGAGTTAAGATATAACTATTCCTTCTCTTAGTCCTAGTGAGGGGTCCAACAATATCCACTGCAACTCTCTCGAATGGAGTACCCATGATTGGCATTTCTCCTAGAGTTGCTGGTGCAGTCCCATGCTTGGGGGCTACACGTTGACACTCTGGACAAGATTTCACATATCGTTTGATATCTTCCGTGATCCCTGGCCAGTAATAGTGACAAGCTATCCGTTGACTTGTGGCACCAATTCCCATGTGTCTACTAAATGGAATAGCATGTGCGAGCTCCATAACTTTCTCCCTGTATGACTTTGGTACTACCAGCTGTCCATGTCCTTGAGGTCCTGTACCAGCTTTTCTATACAGTAGTATATTTTTCATATACAAGTCTCCTTTTTCTGGAGGGTTATGGGCCTTTGGCAATTTGCCAAAACAAGGCTTCAATGTGTCATCTTCTGATTGAGCCTGTTTCATCTGATCTGGCTGAGTATTGTTAGGATATTCCTCGTTTTTGGTGCTCGACCTTGTCTGGACTGCTGCCAGGACAACAGGTTTTACTGGGTCACCCAAAAATACATACCTACACCCCAATATCAGCGGGTATATAGGGTCATCTATCACTGCGGCTGTTATCACTCCTTCCACGTAGCGAGATTTCACATTGATCCTAGCTATAGGAAGTGTCATGGTTGCTGTTCCCTTAGTTGCCCCTTGTATTTCCACGGTTTCTGTGGTAATTTGATCAGAGTGCACTAGGGTTGAACTCACAACTGAGTCGAAATCCAGGCCGGTATCATATAAGCACATGACTCGATTGCCGTTCACGGTTACGAGCTCACTCACAGGGGATGACGGAGGCTATTCTGACTCCCTGTCAGTTCCATCATATCTGTCCTATTCCCTGTTGCTAAACATGCAGCGTGATGAGGGGTTTTCCTTCTACAATCTACAGTGTTGTGGTTGCTCATCTTACAAATTTTGCACCACTTATCTCCCTGTTTGTAGGGTTTCTTTTCCTGAGTCTGAGGGTTCTTGTCCTTATTATCACATCTTGGCTTATTTCTGTATGGATGATCCTTCTGGTCAAACTGGGTATTCTGCGGTGGTGGCTTATATCCTTCTACTTGCTTCCTTTTTGTTCCTACTGTGGTGGGGCGCTGTTTAGGTATATTTTGTGTTTGTTCATTATTATTTCCGGTAAACTGCTACCCCTGTCCACAGTTAATGTATATGTTGATTCTGTTAATGTATATTTGATTGTTCTGGCGGTTGCTCATAATAATGCTCGTTACCCCGTTACATCCCGGGTAAAATCTCTCACTTTTCAAAATTTTGTTCCATACTTCACAACACACATGCAGGTTCTTTAACTGACCAATGAGGAACTAAAACAGTCTTCTTTTGAAACGAATTCGACATCTTTTAATAACTGATATTCCTTGTAGCATGCATACTCGTTCATCCCAATTAATCCTTATTTCTTAACTCTCTCCACACATATTAATTTTATTTCAAGAGTATTCGAGCTCTTGTACAAACCATCTCCTGTCTGAAGGTAAACACTTCGTAGTAGGTTCCTACTGGAACTTAAAAGCAAACACAGCCAAAACACAGCTGTCACAAAGCTCAAGGTTTTTCTTCACCTTGGCCATTCACATATCAACAAAAACTCCCACGTCATTTTCCGGTGCGCCTCATTTTCATTATCCCAAATAGTGCCGCATTTATCAGCACTAACTCAAACTCAATAAAACTAACATGTGGTGTGCATGGGCAGACACCACATATTACCCCCCCCCCCCCCCCCTGCGCGCTACTGGAAACTGCAGGTTTCCAGGTCATCATTAACTATACTTAACTATAATGATAAAAAAGGAAAATCGAATTCAAGCAATGAGTGAAATGATATCACGATGAGTGAAATGCAGTTAAAATATGTGGCAACAACTTGTGAGCAACATATTAATGCTACGAAAATATCGCTATATAATCTACCTATCAATTGATTATGAACATAAATAATGTTTGTTGTCACTTCCTGTACCCAGGACAGTTACATAGTTCAATGTATTACTCTTGACAGAGTATCAGCGATTACATTATTATGTCCTTCTATATGGACGATATCAAAGTCATACGCTTGCAACTGCAATGCAAATCTCGTAAGTCTTGCACTTGGTGATTTACAGGTCTGCAGATACGTTAATGATCTCTGATCTGTCATTATAGTAAAATGCGTACCTACCACATACTTTTGAAGTTTATTCAAAGTCCATACTATACCCAACAGTTCTCTGTCGAAAATAGAGTATTTGGATTCGGCTTCCGACAGTTTCCTACTCAAGTAGTAGATCGGATGAAACTTGCCATCAAAACTTTGTCCCAAACACCCGCCTATTGCGTGGAGCGAAGCATCTGTTACAACAATAAATGATCTATTTAAATCTGGCAGTCTTAATATCGGATACTGTGAAAAATGAGTCTTAATGTTTTGTAATGCCTGGTTACATTGTTCTGTCCAAACTACTTTGCTAGGCATACCTCTTTTAGTTAGATCAGATAAGACAGCAGTCAAAGACGAGAACCTTGGAATAAACTTGTGGTAAAAATTCACCAATCCTAATAGACTCCGTACTTGCTTCTTTGTAGTTGGGATTGTAAGAACAAGTATGCGTTTTAAATTAGATTCATCAGGTTGTATTACATGTTTGCCAATTTTGTGTCCTAGAAATGAAATTTCATTGAATCCAATTTCTATTTTGGATGGACGGGCTGTGAGATTGTGTATTCTTAGTGTCAGGAGTAAAGATTGTATACCATCTACATGCTCTTCCCATGTGTCATGAAACATGCAAATGTCATCTATATAAGATATTAGGTCATAACGGCTCCCAAATACTCGACGCATCATCCGTACAAAAGTTGCAGGCGCATTTTTTGAGCCCAAAACACATGACATTGTATTGGAACAAACCCTTCGATGTTGCAAATGCCGTCAATGATTTACATTCTTCGGTCAAAGGGATCTGCCAATACCCTTTTGATAAATCGAATTTGCTAAAGAAAGTAGCGGAAGCTAAACGAGGTAGCAAGTCCTCCAGCAAAGGCATTGGTTCAGAATCTGATATCGTGACTTTATTTAGTCGACGGAAATCAATGCATATACGAATGGATTTGTCTTTCTTCCGTACTGCTACCATCGGAAAACAAAATGGAGAATCTGATGGAGAGATTATCCCCATTTTCAACATATTGTCGACCTCGTTATCAACCTGCTCTCTGATATGCAAAGGAATTGCATACGGTCGTAACTTAATCGGAGTGGGATCCGATAATTTTATTTCGTGAGAAATAATGTTAGTTCGTCCAGGCAGATCAGACAACACATCTTCAAAAGATTTCAATAGATTGAGAATCTGATTCTTCTGATCTGAAGGTAAATCGTTACAAATGATTACATCCTTCCAAGTTTCAGAGGCTTGGATAGGTACCACAGGAAAATCAAGCGGTACATCCGCGAAACTAGTTGCTTCTTCATCAACTAAAGCAATAGATGCCAGATGCGGAGATTGATTTGTGATAGATTCACAAATATGTTTGAGTGGAAGAGGTCTAGAAATGTAAGGTTGTAACATGTTAGTGTGGAATGTTTTTCTTTTACCCCTAATGTCGATGATGTAATCTACGTCGGTTTTCTTACCCACAACTTTAAAAGGACCTTGCCACGTAACCAACAAATGATCACCTTTAAGTGGCAAGAGAACAAAAACTTCATCGTTAATCGATAATGATGTTAATCTCCTATCACGATTAATATGCGACCGAGTCTTATATTTTGCTAATTCTGATGCTTCAGTCGCGATCTCACATGCGTCCACAATGCATTGACGTAGATCTGTGACATATTGGTGACTAGATTTCGTAACCGTTTGTTATCACCAAATCATGTAAGATAGACATTGGTCCTCTTGGATTAGCCCCGAAAACTAATTGAAATGGTGAGAATCCAGTTTGACGATTAGGAACTTCTCTATACGCAAAGAGAACCGCTGGTATCAACCGGTCCCAATCATGGGGAAACATTGTTGTTACTTTGCCCAACATCTGCTTTAATGTAGAATTCCAGCGTTCTACAACTCCGTTTGATTGCGGATTTAATCTGGCACTCAATGTATGACGGATGTGAAGCACATCACAAATTTCCGAGAACATACCTGAAGTGAATTGCGTGCCATGATCTGACAGAAGCTCTTCAGGAAATCCGATACATGAAAATATCGATAATAATGCATCAGTCACCGACATTGTTGTTATGGACTTAACAGGTATGGCTTCAGGCCATCTGGTGCATAGATCGATACAAGTTAAGATGAAGCGGAATCCTCTGGATGATAACACCGGAAGAGGCCCGATTATGTCGACAGCCATCTTATAAAAAATATGCACAGAGATATCTGTGGTCTGTAGGGGTGCAAACTGATGCGCACCCTTACGTGCAACTCCCTGACAAACAGTGCATGATTTACAAAACGTTGCGACGTCCTTATGAACCCCTGGCCAAAAAAAATGTGCCATCAATCTATAAGCTGTGCGGGCAATCCCCATATGACCCGCAAAAGGAACATCATGTGCATTAGATAAAACTAGTGATCGAAATGACGTAGGTACTACTATTTGTCTGAGTACCGAAGAATAATTGTCAAAACAACGTATCAAAATATTGTCATGAAATTGATACCAATGTCTGGCATTATTTGTATGTGTAATAGTTTTAGCCGTAGCTAAAGTGAATAAACGTCCCAAAGAAGAGTCATCTTTTTGTTGGTTAATGAATGCATTTTTATCTATGTAATGACTTGTTGTCACGTGTGGGATATTATTGCTATCGTTAAGTTCATTTGCTTCTGCAACCAGCTGTGCTCTAGTAGTCACAGCATTGGATAAAGAAAGATATTCTCTTTCCCATGCAGAAATTTCATCAGTAGAACATTCTTTTATACCCTTTATGTTTCCCAAAATCAAGTCACAGCAAGGCTTGTTGAGAACACATACACGAACTTTCCCAGTAAAGAATGGCGTGGTTATTGTTACGTCGGCCATGGGATATATCTCTACCGTGCCTCCGAAAGTTATGCATTTCACTGACGTTCCAGTGAAACAAGACGGAGGGATAAACGACCTTCTAATCCCGACCGTTGTGCACCCCGTGTCCCTTAAAATTTTAATTGGAGTGTTAAACAAAAACCCATTATGTAAAGTGAGAGTACCAACACCGTCATAAGATGACAACACTGGTAAGGCATGTCCACATTTAAGCCGTGGTGTAGCTCCAGGTTGAAATAACATCTTACATTCTGTACAATTATTAGAATTTTCTAAATCAACGTTAAACGCATTGGCGGGATTATTGGTTGAATGAATGTCATTACTGACATTTCTATCTACCGTCTGACAAGCATTGGCTTGTGAGCGTGCTCTATTATGACTTCTAACGAAGTGAGATCTTCTGCGATCTGAAAAATTGTCTGAATGAGAATGTCCATTGTTGTCCCTGTCATAATGGCCACCCCGCGGTGACAAATTATGATTGTCAGTATATTTGTTGTGTGAATACTGGTTATTTCGATACCATTGGTTATTGTTATAATTGTTGAAATTATGCCTGTCTCTACCCCGTGAAGGTGAGCGATTATGGTAAAAATTATATTTACCCCTATAGGATGTGTGATTATTTTCTCTATGATTATATCGTCTATACAAGCTACGAGTGCGCGATCTCCCGTGCGTCTCAACACACGCAGTAGATGAGTCCAAGACTTTTGCTCTGCTCAATGACAAGTTTGGATGAGCAACGGAAAATTGTTGACCTAATTTTTCCATTTCCTCGATACTAGTCGGATTACGTTCTTGTAAGAATGATACAATATCCTGGTTTACCGAAGAAACAATTTTATCTCTTAATAAGAAATCACATAATCCTTCAAAAGTTTTAGGGATAGAAGCCTGTTCAACCCATCTTTGGAGACATAGTTTTATGGAGGAAACAAAATCCTCAAAATTTTTACCCT
Organism: Oreohelix idahoensis; assembly: GCA_024509875.1. Taxonomy (NCBI): domain Eukaryota; kingdom Metazoa; phylum Mollusca; class Gastropoda; order Stylommatophora; family Oreohelicidae; genus Oreohelix; species Oreohelix idahoensis. The sequence continues at coordinate 110,153 of JAMPIV010012479.1, forward strand.
CTACCGGCAACATGGATCGAAACTTTTGTCTATAGCCTTCCTGATCCAGACCATATCTGCGTATAAATGCTGCCTTTACGACCTGAAAATCATGTCTTTTATCTTGGTCTATACCCAGATAGACCCCAACTGCATCACCTGTGAGGAGACCCGAAAAAACACCAGACCACGAATCTTTGTCAATATTTAAGCAAGAGACTCTTTCCTGAAATCTTAATAAATAAAAACTTATATCGTCATGAGGAGGAGAAAAAGGTGGTAGTCTTAAATTAAAGTTAGGGGTTGTGATTGCCTTCTTCGATGAACCATTACTATCTGAATCATGGGAAACATGATGTTGTTGAAAACGAAGTTTCTCAACCTCAAAAGCTTTCTCCCTTTCAAATTTTGCCTCCTCGGCAGCAATTTCAGCTAAATGAATTGCCTTTTCATGTTCCATTTTCTCTCGTTCCGCAGCGATTTCTGCTATACGAATTCTTTCTTCCTTATTTGCTTTTTCTTGCGCCATAGCAAATTCCCTTTCTTCTCTTTCTCTTTTCTTTCTCTTTCTTCTTTTGCCTCTGCTTTTTCATATGCAGTCAAAGCAAAATTTTTTAAAATATCACCTTCCATACTCAGTGCTTTGCCTTGTTTAATAAAATAGTCAAGAGTCGCCATAGTATACCACAAATTATAACTTGTCTAAACAATAAATCAATATCTATGTTCTCCTCTGCCTTACTTAGACCATCACACTATGGAATAGTGTGTCTGATTGGTGTAGTCACAATGTGAATATATATATAACTATATCCCCTGCACAACTCCCTTAGACGCTTATTAATATAATAATTAGCGTTTATGATCCTGCTTCTTGTTATCGACAAGAATCGCAGGATATATCACCAACAATATTATAGAATTATAGTTAATCAATAAATAGTGTATCAAATACATGCTGCAAAGGAAAATTATCACATGACATGACTAACGAAAGACATGGATGGAAACAAAATAAGGAAACGACAAAATTGTAAGTAGTCGAAAATTCTAAGACAAAAGAACATTAAAATTTCCACCAGTAATAAACGAGACAAAACGACAAATCACTTTTATCATTAATGTAAATTTTACAAAAGATAGCCAGGAAAGACCCACGCCAGACTAAATTCCCGAACAAAATTGACATTTAAAAAAAAATACGACGAATCACAGCACAGCTAACACGCATGAAAGCCTTAATTTCAAACAGAGCGGTAATCACGACAGCACTAAATGCTGAATCCCTGAAAGAAATTAATGCAATCAACCTATAGAAATACGACACTGAAACGTAAAATGCCGCCTAAACAGTCGCCCGCAAGAGACAAAGAAAAGAAACATATAACACAAAAGAAGCGAGATTTGCCCAACAATGATAGGACCAACAACCATGACGTTACATAACATTACTTATCTGAATCGACCATGAGCGTCCATTCTTCGCTGTAACTCCAATGCGTCGTTCCACGCAATATTAAATTGAAATGTGGATAATGTAGTAATCTTATAATGTAGTAATCAGCAACCATGATGACGTAATATGAAGACGTTCTCGTAACTCGTTCACTGAGTATTCAGTTCAGTAGGAATGTCCGACCTTCACTTGTGTGAGACACATTGTAGAGATAGTGTCAATATATAATGATAGAGACGAAATGTTAATTTCCAACGAGTGACCGAATAAACTGATGAGGTGGCCTTATCAGTGTCCTAACGGTTTGATCTATTACTTCCGAGTCCACTTGTCCAGCGAAACGACCTCCTCGTAAAATCCCAGATTCATATTTCTCCCGTGAAGATATTCGTCAGATTGGTATAGCATCCCTCTCATGGTAAATCAGCGTGAACGATTTCGTCATGGATATAATGTTTTTTTCTGATCTTCAAGTAAGGTACCAGGTCTGGGCATGACCTAGTATACGAATATTGTAAATTTCATGTCTGCACAAAGTTGCATTCCAACAGCTGTCTCTGCATAAAAATGTTCATTGTTGAACAGCGATAGATTGATCAAACTTCCCGATATTGTCCCAACATAGGACTCTGTCTGCCAATAACCTGAGCAACCTTCAAATGTCCTTCAAATCCAACGGACGACAGCCTCCCATATCTGTGGTGGGGCGCTGTTTAGGTATATTTTGTGTTTGTTCATTATTATTTCCGGTAAACTGCTACCCCTGTCCACAGTTAATGTATATGTTGATTCTGTTAATGTATATTTGATTGTTCTGGCGGTTGCTCATAATAATGCTCGTTACCCCGTTACATCCCGGGTAAAATCTCTCACTTTTCAAAATTTTGTTCCATACTTCACAACACACATGCAGGTTCTTTAACTGACCAATGAGGAACTAAAACAGTCTTCTTTTGAAACGAATTCGACATCTTTTAATAACTGATATTCCTTGTAGCATGCATACTCGTTCGTCCCAATTAATCCTTATTTCTTAACTCTCTCCACACATATTAATTTTATTTCAAGAGTATTCGAGCTCTTGTACAAACCATCTCCTGTCTGAAGGTAAACACTTCGTAGTAGGTTCCTACTGGAACTTAAAAGCAAACACAGCCAAAACACAGCTGTCACAAAGCTCAAGGTTTTTCTTCACCTTGGCCATTCACATATCAACAAAAACTCCCACGTCATTTTCCGGTGCGCCTCATTTTCATTATCCCAAATAGTGCCGCATTTATCAGCACTAACTCAAACTCAATAAAACTAACATGTGGTGTGCATGGGCAGACACCACACCTACCAATTCAGCTTGAGCTGCTTGGTATCTCTCTGCACATTTCAAAATGTCTTCCAGCCTCTCTGCTCCTTGTTCCATAAGGAATTTCCTCATTTCTTGAGACATGGAATCTTTCACTTGCTCTAACATAACCATTTCTTTCAGATCCTCGTAGGTTTTCTGATACTTACCTAAACTACTCCATTTCAACAAATACGTTTCTAGCCTAGCTGCGAACTGGTTATATGTTTCTCCAGGTAGAGGTTTAGAAGTTCTAAATTTCTTCCTATAGGCCTCTGAGTTCTTTTCATATCGAATAAGTAAGGCTTGTTTTAGGATTTCATAATTCTCCTGATCTTCTTTGGGGAGTTTCAGGAACACATCATATGCAATACCTCTCAATCCTTGAGATAACTTTAAACTCCATTTCTCCTTTTCCAGTCCATATGTAGAGGCTAGCCTTTCATACCTATCCAAGTACGACTCAATTGCGTCCTCCTTTTCAACAAATGGATCTAGGTGGAAGTTCATGGCCCCATTTGCTGTGTTCTAAAAAGAGCTATTCGCAGAATGAGGTGAGCTATTACCATGGGTGATAGTCCCAGCCTGAAGTTCAAGATCAAGCTGTCTCATTTTCAGCTCATGGTCTCTCTCTGCTTGTAACCTCCTTTCTTCTCTCTCAGCTTCTAATTTCTTGACTTCTCTCTCCGCTTCTAATTTCTTGGCTTCTCTCTCCGCTTCTAATTTCTTGGCTTCTCTCTCCGCTTCTAATTTCTTGGCTTCTCTCTCCGCTTCTAATTTCTTGGCTTCTCTCTCTGCTTCTAATTCTAATTTCTTGGCTTCTCTCTCTGCTTCTAATTTCTTGGCTTCTCTCTCTGCTTCTAATTCTAATTTCTTGGCTTCTCTCTCTGCTTCTAATTGCTTTGCTTCTCTCTCGGTGTACTTTTCACATTCCGTCGTGACATACCGGATCAGAGCGTCACCATCCATGCCAAGCTCTTTTCCCACCTGCAGTGTAGCAGACCTAAATTTGACCAAGTCAGCCATGATGTATCTGTAGTCTAGTAGGGCAAGCGATCTTACTCAAACTAATTTACTACAATATAATTAACTTAGTTAAAATTAAAGTTAATTAAACTGACTTCACCATATATCTTTATCTGTACTCAATGGTACTCCTAAAAATATAATTATTTCCTACTATGTTACTCTTTCCAAAAAATTTTACAAAACAAAATTTTCCTACACAGCAGAAATAGAAAGTTGGCTCAGGAATATCAAAGATATATCCCGCAGACGAGCCCCCACTGTAGCGGGAGGTTATTTAAAATTATTTATTTATGTAAGAGTATGCCAGTAAAGAGTTCTGACCTTACAAGTAATACCCCAGTCTTAGAAATAAGCACTGGTGTATTGTTATCATAAAAATAGTCAGACTGTGAAAACCCTGGCCCAGTTGGTAAGAAGTAGTAGCAGGATTTAAGGTGTCTCCTCCCTGTGACTATCTTATGATTACTTATATTCTAGGGGATAAGTAAAATGTACATTCACTGAAACCACAAATGGAAGAAGTGAATAAATCCTCAGGTACAGTTAAAATAGTTTAATAATTACACTAATATTCTATTTCTACTAGTTGGAAAAGAGCATTGAAATATATATATATATATAAAATTAAGTCACACAATTCCTATTATTGTCTATTAGACTGCATTCATCACTGTTCTTAGTCCTCTGATAAATGTCATCACTTGACTATTTACTGTGTTTCATATATTGTGGTAGTCAGTGTCCTAAGTGACACTTATCTGTTCAACTTGATACTGCTGACACTGAACTGTCCTTTGCTGATATCAGACTTGGTAGGCCCAACAGTAGGGATGCCAATGACCAGTTGAAGTTCACTCTTTGGGGTCCTGCACTTTTGTGGGATTGCCTCTGATGAACGACACAGGCTTCTGATACTGGACAGTCTGGTTTGAGTTACTTCATGGAACCTGCAACATATCAGCCTTGGCTAGTATCTGGCTAGACTTGTAGCTGACTAGCACAGATGTCAGACCAGTCAGTCATCAGATGTCACCGTTATACAATCATAGTAAGTAAGGACATCATTTCAGTGATATAGCATTAATATTAACATTACAATTAAGGGTAACTGACTAGCACATAAGTCAGACTAGTCAGTCCTCAGGTGTCAAAGTTATACAGTCATAGCAAGTAACATAATTTCAATGATACAGAATTAATATTAACATCCGTAATAAACCTCATCTGGTTTACTCTGCTCCTATACATCCTTTTCTGATCTATAACTTGATCCTTCTAAATCATATCAAGTACAAATTCAAATACTGATGCTATCTTAGCAACTACCCAAAATTAATACATAAAATAAATAAAGTGAGTGACCACGTGATCAGGTTGCTTTCTACTGAAACTGGCTGTAGAACACTCCAGTTTACCAGCTGTAAATGGGTACAAAGTTGTGCGCTCGAACTAGGGAAGGCAAAGGCAGCAAGGAAGGGGACTAGTCACCTTAACCTCGTAAACTGGGATCTTCCACGAAGAAGTTTCTAACACTTCATTTCCCTATGACAATCTCTGCCATGGGACTGCCTTTATCTTCGTAAGCGATAAAGCAATATGATAAATATATCTTCATTAGGCTGTGGGGCTATTTGTGATTAATTTTTGTACAGGCAACAATCATCCACAATGCACATGTTTAGATCATATAAAAATACAATACATTATATCAATGACTATTATACAGGACTATTTTGTGAATTCTATCATCATCTCATCTCATCCCGTAACCCGTCATGGGTCGTAGGGGTGCCATGGTGGAAGCATCAGCAGACAGGGTCCTCCACTGCTCTCTATCCTCAGCAATGCGTACAAGTGTGGAAAAAACCGTGTCCTGCCCATTCTTTGATGTTATCAGCCCAGGATTTTCTCTGCCTTCCTCTTCTCCGTTTACCTTCGACTGTTCCCTGAAGGATCGTTTTCGAAAGAGAGTCATGACGAGTTACATGCCCAAACCAGGCAAGCTTTCGACGTTTCACTATTGACAAAAGTGGTTCTTGGTGGCCTGCATAGGTGTTTATCTTCTCTCTAACATAGACATTTGTTTTGTGCTCTTTATAGCAAATGCGCAGAATTCTTCTATAACATTTATGCTCGAAAGCCTGAATCCTTCGCTCTGTATCTGCAGTGAGTGTCCAGCCCTCACACCCATACAAGAGAATAGATAATACAAGTGATTTGTATAATTTGATCTTCACAGGAAAACTGATGTTACTTTTCCAGATCATATTCAACCTTGTCATGGCAGCTGAGGCCATCTCAAGTCTTGTCTTGATTTCTTTACTTGATCTTCCATCACTACATATAGTGGACCCGAGATATTTAAAGGTGCTAACTTCTTCTAACGATTGCCCATTTAACGTAATGTTGGTCGGAACATGTTTCTTATGGCTATTCACCAATATCTTGCTTTTTTCTATATTAATTTCCATCCCATATGTTCTTGTTACTTTCTCCAGTCTAGAGGTAAGGTCTTGAAGTTCTGACTCTGATCCAGCTATCAGATCAATATCATCAGCAAAACGTAGGTTGCACAGAGGTCGGCCTCCAATCGATATGGTTGATTTATAATCGTAGAGAGCCTCCTGCATAATATGTTCTAGATATATATTAAAGAGCACTGGTGACAGAATACATCCTTGGCGAACTCCTACAGTTGTTTTGAAAAATTCTCCAATGTCGTTGCTTGCAAAAACAGCACTGCTTGCGTCCTTGTATAGTGCTTCAATGATATCTATGATGTTAGTATCAAAATTGAATTTTCTCATTACTTGCCATAAGCCTTCATGCCAGACTCGATCGAAGGCTTTTGTGAAATCGATGAAGTTATGGTATAAATCGTGTTGATGTTGGAGATGTTTTTCGATAAGTAATCTAATATTGAAGATTTGTTCTGAGGTACTTCTTTTTGGTCTAAAGCCAGCCTGTTCCTCTGACAAGATTTCTTCTGATTTCTGTTTTATTCTGTTCAAAAGTATCCTTAACATCACCTTACTTGGATGACTAATAAGGCTAATGGTTCTGTAGTTCTTGCACATTTTTAGATTTCCTTTCTTTGGAAGCGGTATTACTAATGACTGCGTCCATTCTTTTGGTCATTTTTTTGTACTCCATATCTTCTGGCAAATTGTTGTCATGATTTTTACTATATCTGGTCCTCCATATTTCAAGAGCTCTGCTGGGATATTATCCACACCAGGTGACTTCCCTCCTTTCATCGAACATATAGCCTCTTCCACTTCTTCCCGTAATATTGCTGCATTTCCGAGTTCCCTGTTTTCGCACTTAATGTTGTTTAATATGCCTAAGTCAGTGTCAAGTTTACAGTTATATAATTCTTTACAATATTCTGTCCACCTTCTCATTACAGCTGTTTTTTCATTGAGTAGAGCCCCATTGCTATCTTCTATGACAGTTACCCTGGGCTGTTGGGGTTTTGATAGTTTTCTTAATGTGTCAAAAGCTGCCTTGCTGTTACCTTTTATTAGCCCCGTATTAATGGACTCACATTGATCAGCTACCCATTTTTCTTTGGCCTGTTTCATTTTCTTCCTAATATTTTTATTCACCATACTGTATTGCCATGCTGCTTCAGGAACCTCTTTCTTAACCTTTTTCATTTCCCGCCGTGTATCACATAACTTCAGAATGTCATCTGTAACCCATGGTTTGTTTATTTTCTTTCTTTTACCAAGTATTTCTGTTGCTGATTCAATGAGCACGTCTTTCATGTTCTCTGTGATTGAGTTGATATCATCTTCCAAAAAGTTGAGAGCTGCGAATTTTCCTCCAACAGTTGCCTCAAAGATTCCCGCGATTTCTGGATCTTTCAGTTTGTCTAAATTGAATCTTAACTGAGAACATCTGTTTTGATTATAGTTCTTTTTAAGTTTAAGCTTGAGCATCATCAATACCATGTCGTGATCACTACCAATGTCGGCGCCAGGAAAAGTCATAGTCTTGGCTTTATTAATACTGGACTTGAATCTTTTGGATACAAGAATAAAATCAATTTGGCCATGTATCTCAGTTTTTGGGGCATGCCACGTTGTTCTTCTTGATAACTTATGAGGAAATAGTGTATTTGCAATGGTTAGTTTATAGTTGCTGGCAAATTCTAGTAGCCTTAGTCCTCGATCGTTGGTTTCACCTGTCCCAAATCTCCCCACTGTACCAGCCCAGTGACCGTATGCATCTGGCCCTATTTTAGCATTCCAATCACCTAACATGATGAGAAGATCTTTCTTTGGAATTTTCTTAATTGCTTCATCCAGATTGTCATAAAATTTATCAATTGCCTCATCCTCATAGTCAGTAGTGGGGGCATATACCTGTATGATGGAGATGTTCTTTGGATGTGCTGCAATACGAATGGTGATAAGCCTGCTATTTATTGGGGTGCAGCTGATGACAGAGTTCAATCTATCTTTATGTACGATAAAACCTACTCCATGCTGATGTTTAGACTCATCTCCACTAAACCAAATTTTGTGACCATCATCCGTTATTGATTCACCTAATTCTATATGAACCTGAAATAACAAATATTGTACACGGTAGTTATCATAATTTCGCTTACCCTCAGACTTCAGATACTGGACTGAACAATGTTTCTGGCGATCCGCTCACAATTCATGGGTAGTGGCGAAACTCTGCCTCCAGTCTGTCTCAAACCTCTTTCGTTGTGTATCTCTCCAGTTTACCGATACGCTATATATACGCATAGCGCGGACGTATCGAAGGGTACCGACGTCACAGCTTAAACCTAAGCCTGAAAAATCCTTCCCGAACAGTGATTTCGGCCGATCTGTGCGTCGACTGAAATTTTGCCTTTCTCATTCTCGGCATATATAATACCCATATTGTTCCATCTTATCTAGTTTTATACAGTTGATAATTCTCTATCTTCCTATCCATGTAAATTCCCAAACTGTTATTTGTGGATTTTAATATTTAGAACAGAAGTGGGTTACACGCTTTTAGCGTAACTGTGGGCAGCCGAAATACGCATATATCTCCGTAAATGAGAACTTCCTACCGTTCCTTCTTATGGTTGTTCGTCCATCACGGGTGATGAAGACCACTCTGTTCATCCAATTATTTAAGAATATGTTAGGTTAGTCTATGGGTACGAAGGTGACTGAAGAGCCCGATGCGGGCCTGGAAAGATCTTGGACAGTGTGGGCAGGGAATGTTTGCTTCATGTGAAGGTTTTATTTCACGGTCCTTTCTAGCTTGTCTCCGCTGTTCCGCTGCTGCTCTTCTGGATGATTCGCATGCCGCTGCACCTTTACGAAGAGATGTGCGCCAAGCAGTTCGGTCTTGCGCAGCAGCTTCCCATGTGTCTGGGTTTATGTCAAAGGTTTTCAATGACGTCTTTAACGTGTCTTTGAAGCGCTTCTTTTGGCCACCATGGGAGCGTTTACCCTTCTGCATCTCACCATAAAAGAGTATCTTTGGCAGTCGATGGTCTGGCATGCGGACTACATGACCTGCCCAGCGAATTTGTGACTGCATCAGAATAGTATCAATACTAGGGATACCAGCTCTGTCAAGAACGGCGGTATCCGGGATCTTGTCTTGCCATTTGATGTTCATTATCTTCCTGAGACAGACTGTATGGAAGTGGTTTAGCTTCTTTACGTGGCGCCTGTATACAGTCCATGTTTCACATGCATATAGCAGCACTGGAAGCACCGCAGCTCTGTACACCTTCAGCTTTGTCTGTAGACTAAAGCCACTTCGATGCCAAACGTTGGTGTATAGTCTGCCAAATGTGCTGCTGGCTTTGGAGATCCTGGTGTTCACCTCATCATCAATGACAATGTTCTGGGATAGTGTGCTACCAAGATATGTGAATCTGTTCACAACATTCAGTTTCTCACCATTAACCTTGATGACTGGCTCAGTATAAACTGTGCCAGGAGCTGGTTGGTACATGATTTCTGTTTTCTTCGTGTTGATGGTAAGCCCAAAGTTGGCGCAGGCTTCGGAGAATCTATCCACACTATGCTGCAGATCAGCCTCTGAGCCAGCATTGAGGGCACAATCATCAGCAAACAGAAGATCTCTGATGGTGTGTGATTTGACCTTGGTTTTTGCTTGAAGCCTCCTAAGGTTAAACAATTTTCCATCAGTACGATAACTAATGTCGATTCCTGTGTCCCCGTCTCTAAAAGCATCAGTCAGCATAGCAGAAAACATGATACTGAACAGAGTCGGTGCAAGTACGCACCCTTGTTTAACTCCATTTGAGACAGGGAAAGGCTCTGATAGCTCACCGTTTTCCTGAACTCTAGCCTGCATTCCATCATGCAGTTGCTGCACTATTGTGATAAATTTCTTTGGGCAGCCGTATTTTGCCATGATCTTCCATAGACCCTCTCTACTGACCGTGTCGAACGCCTTTGTCAAGTCGATGAAAGCTGTGTACAGGTCACAGTGCTGTTCTTGGCATTTTTCTTGTAGCTGTCTTGCAGCGAACACCATATCTGTGGTTCCACGTTCTTTCCGGAATCCACACTGACTTTCAGGTAAAAGACCTTTGTCAAGATGAGCCGTAAGGCGATTCAAAAGGATTCTGGCGAATATCTTCCCAGCGATTGATAAAAGAGAGATGCCTCGATGATTGTTGCAGTCTTGGCGATTACCTTTACGTTTTTATAGATGTATAATTGAGGCATCTTTGAGATCGTGTGGGATGGTTTCACTCTGCCACATTTGCTGGAAGATCATATGAAGTTTCTCTATCAGAACTGCACCGCCATCTTTATAAACCTCAACAGGAATTGAATCGGAGCCAGGGGCCTTTCCACTAGACAGTTGACGAATCGCTTTTTTAGTTTCCTCCAGAGTTGGTACATCATCTAATGCTTCATTTATAGGAATTTGGGGCAGGCGGATGATGGCTTCGTCGTTAATAGATGATGGCTGGTTCAAGATATTATTAAAATGTTCAGCCCAGCGTTGGAGCATTTTTTCCTTGTCTGTAATTAGTGTTTTTCCATCTGCATTAAGGAGGGGAAATGATCCTGATGATGTTGGACCATAGACCGCTTTGAGTGCAAGGTAAAAGTTTTTCAAGTCATGGCTGTCAGCAAAGCCTTGGAGCTCATCTGCTTTATTACTCAGCCATGAATCCCGCATCTGGTGTAGTTTATGTTGGACGATTCTACGCATGTTGTTGAAAGCGTCTTTCTTGGATGTAGATTTTGGATCATTTAAATATGCTTTATGGAGATGGTGTTTCTCAGCCAACATCTGCTTTATATCATCTGAGTTCTCATCAAACCAGTCATTTTGTTTCTTGATGGAAGGACCCAGGACCTCTGTAGCAGTGTTGTAGATCTGCTCACTTAGGGCTGCCCAATTTGTTTCCACACTTTGGCCGTCTAGCGAGATAGATTTGAGACGGTCTTCTAAGGTGTCAGTAAATGACTGTTTGATTTTTGTCTTCTTTAGTTTGGTGACATCCAGCCTCTTTTGAGTTTTCTTCCCCTGAGGGCGCCTGGCTGGTTGGATACAAATTTTAAGTTTAGATACAATGAGGCGATGATCAGTCCAGCATTCGGCACCACACATGGACTTGGTCACCCGAACATCTTGCCTGTCCTTCTTCCTAACAATTACATAGTCAATTAGGTGCCAATGATTTGAGCGAGGGTGCATCCAGGAGGTCCTGTTGCGGGTAGGAAGTCGAAAAATGGTGTTGGTGACAAGGAGGTCATGTTCTGCGCAAGTCTGGAGGAGACGAAGTCCATTACTGTTACAGCGACCCACGCCATACCTACCAATAGTGCCATTCCAGGAGATGTTATCTGAGCCTACTCTTGCATTAAAGTCACCAAGAATGATGAGCTTATCTGCTTTAGGAACTGATGCAATGACTGCATGTAGTTCTTCGTAAAACTTATCCTTGACATCATCCTGGTTTGTCATAGTTGGTGCATACGCGCTAATGATGGTGGCATGTTTTCTTCCATAGAACAGAGGGATCTTGACCGTCCTTATATGTCGACCGCCGAAGTAGGGTACCCACCAACCGCGGTAAGCTGGTTAGGTAATGGTGAAGCAGGCAATGTTTAGGGCACCTTTTCTAGCCCCTTCCTCATGCCATGGAGGTGAGCAGTGCTTTCCTAAAGAGGGCTGCTCAGACACTCAGGGGGCTGCCGAATCCCACTGCTGCTCCGATCAGTGGAAGACGACCATATGGCCTGAGCCGCCTGTGTGTAGGTCTGCGACTACGACTGCCAGCGTACCCACGCCTGCCGCTTCGCCGCTCGTCCATCCCCACAGGACTTGTTGTGAGTGGATGGATGAAAGAGTGACTTGCGCGGTGATTTGGATTAAAGTGAGGAAGAGTTGCGCAATTCGTCGACCTCACTCTCTCGCCTGGGTCCATCTCAATCCAGTGGCAAGACAAGTCAAGACGACTGGAGATGAAGTCAGGTGCAGTGGATGACCAGGGCTTTCTATGTGCCTCGCCGTGCTCCTTACGCTCCACAGCGCGTTGCTGGTAATCGCCGTCATGCCCGTTGAACCAACAGGTGGTTTCTTCCGCGCAGTCTATCGAATCCAGTCTTTGCATGCATGGGTAGGCAGACCCTAACTCACCGAAGGTTTATAACCATTCGGCTACCCTCACCTAGTTTAGCCGGCCTGTCAAAGCCGTTGTCCGGGGGTGGCCGCTGTCGCATGCTGACAGCTACGAGGAGCCACAGGTGAGAGCTGGATGCCAGGTTTGGACCAAAGGTGGCTGAGCTGCCCTGAAAAGGGCATGACAGCTCCTTCACCAGAGGTACTACCAATACCTGACTTCCCAACACCCCCAACGTTCCTTCTTATATGCAGTTATACACAATCCTTCCCTGTACTGAAATGTAAAATCCTTTTCATACTGATTCCCTTCTGCTTTTATTTATCCTTGGCGATTTCCTCTGTAACTCCGCCAATGCCGGTCCCAAGCCCGGATGAAAAAGGAGGAGGGCGGCCTGCATGGAGGCCGTAAGGAGGCAGCCCCTCCACCATGCAAAGGCACAACAGGCCAATCACCTGTTTGCTTTAAATCATGATTACGCGAACTACAAGAGAGAAACCGGACTGATTCTAAAGGCGACGAACTGGAACGGACTACGGACTACGACTTATGGAACTTGGAACACAAGAAGTATAAATGGGAAGGAAGAGGAGCTGGTGGAAGAGATGAGGAAAGCAAAACTAGAAATCCTGGCTATAACGGAAACGAAGAAAAAAGGACAAGGAGTCATGGATCTCGATGGCAACACATTGCTCTACAGTGGTGTACCCATATCTGAAAGAGCTAAAGGGGGCGTGGGTTGCATTGTGGCCCAAAATCAAAAAGATAGTATCAAGGGATGGAACTTTGTCTCGGAGCGCATTATGGTTGTAAAACTAAAAGAAGGAGAAACCATAGTCAACCTGGTCATAGTGTATGGGCCAAATGAGGATGAGAGAGCAGAGGTCAAGGAGGAATTCTTCGAGCTGCTTCAAAGGACAGTGGATGACTGCCTAGATGAAGTTATTATGCTCGGAGATTTTAATGCCAGAGTTGGAAATGACCATGCTAGATGGGGTGGAGTTATCGGAAGATATGGAGAAGATACTCTCAATGACAATGGAAAGCGACTCCTTAGATTCTGCAGTGAGCAGAATCTGATCATTACAAACACAAAGTTCCCCCATAAGCGCATACATGCATACACTAGATGTGAACCAACCAAGAATGAGAAGTCAGTGATCGACTATGCCATTGTTCGGAGAAGCTCATTCAGATATGTCCGAGATGCAAGAGTCTGGAGGGGGCCAGAGATTGGAAGTGATCACTACCTGCTAACAATCAAACGAACAACTGAAAGAGTTGCTCAGCCTAGGAACTGCCCAACATCACGCAAGAAACCAAGTAAACGAGCAGGAGAAATGAGCATTAGGACCTACAAGCTGAGAGAGCCAGAAATTAAGACCAGATATCAGGGGCTTATTGCTACAGCAGTGAGCAACACAGAAGAACGACCTGATGACTTGGAAACCCTCTGGAATAAATTCAAGGATATCATAAAGACAGCTGCTGCAGAAGCATGCAGTGAAGTCCGACTTGGGAACCAGAGAAAGAGGACACCTTGGTGGACAGAGGAAGTCAAAGAGAAAATAAGAGAGAAGAAAATGGCATGGAAACAATACTTAGGAGCTAAAAACACAACAGGACAAATGGAAAAATATAGAGAATATGTGGCACTCAGAACAGAAGCAAAGAACAAAGTGCTAGCAGCAAAACAGAAGTCCTGGGAAGAATTTGGAGAAAAGCTAGAAAAAGATGCACAAGAAAACCAGAAATTGTTCTATAAGACCCTAAAGAACATGAGGAAAGAAAAACAATGCCCTCTCAAATGTATAAAGGACAAGCAAGGCAAATTGCTTACTGCCCCGAAGGAAGTAAAGGAAAGATGGAAAGAATATTTCTCAGAACTCCTGGATGGTGAGCATGATGAAGCATCAGAAATGATAACCACTAGCACAGAAGAGAAAACTAATGATGGTGAAGATGACATAAAGATGGAAGAACTGAGGGCAGCACTAGAGAAAATCAAGATGGGCAAAGCAGCAGGGCATGATGGTATAACACCAGAAATGGTTAAGTACATGGGAGCATCAGGCGACCTATTACTCTTAAAGGTCCTACAGGCAGCATGGTGCAACAAGACCATACCAAAGGATTGGGAGATTGCCATCATAACACCAATTTTCAAAAAGGGTGACAATCGACAATGTGGAAACCATAGAGGCATATCCCTTCTCAGTGTCCCTGGTAAAATCTACTCTAGAATCCTAGAGCAGAGACTCCGACGCCTAGCTGAGCCACAATTGGATGAGGTCCAGTGCGGATTCCGAGCAAACCGAAGTACTCAAGACCTAATCTTCACACTCAGACAGCTGAGTGAAAAGGCCCTTGAGTATAAGAGTGAGATCCATCTTTGTTTCATAGATCTGGAAAAGGCGTTTGACAGGGTCTCCTGGAGCAAACTTTGGGACTGTTTGGCAAGGAAGAATATTCCAGCACCTCTGATTCATGCTATACAGAGCTTCTACAAGTCTTGCAGAAATTATGTGAGGACAGCAAACCATAAGTCCGAAGAGTTCAGGACCACCACTGGTGTAAGACAAGGTGATATCCTATCACCTTACCTCTTCATACTCCTTATGGACGATGTCATCAAGGCATGTAAGGAGAGAACAAGAAAGTATTCAGTGGGGTACTGGAAGATGAGACAGGTCTATATTTCGGAGCTGGCATTTGCTGATGATGTTGCCCTGATTGCTAAATCAAAGGCACATCTCCAATCCAACCTGCAAGTCTGGAAGGAAGAGCTGGAGAAGAGAGGGATGGTCATAAGCAGCTCTAAAACAAAATCCATGGTGATATCACAAGAAGAAAGAAAACATCAGATTAAGTTGGGAGAACAGGTCCTGGAGCAGGTCGACCACTTTAAATATCTCGGAGCTATTATAGACCGAAAGGGAGGCATCAAAGAAGAGTTGGCCACTCGAAAATGCAGCAGCTGGGAGACTTTTTCAGGCCATAAATCGTGGATTCCTCAGCAAGAAAGAGGTTGGTAAGAAAACGAAGATGGCTGTATACCGCTCCACCTATGTCCCAGTCTTGACATATAGATGCGAGTCGTGGGCAATGACTACAACCCACAAAAGCCAGATCCAAACCTCAGAAATGAGGTATCTGAGGAAAGTGGTTGAAGTAACAAGAAGAGACATGGTCCGCAACCAGACGATCCATCAAGGCCTAAAATCCCATCCGCTGCAGACCCAAATAGAACAGTCCCAACTAAGATGGTTTGGCCATGTCTGCAGAATGGGAGAAGATCGGCTACCACGACAAGCATGGGAAACAAAGAGCCAGGGATCCAGACCTCCAGGACGACCCAGAGTCCGCTGGGAGGACAACATTAGACAATCTTTGAAGGACCGAGGACTAGAATGGAACCAGGCCAGGAAGAAGACAGCTGATAGAATGGTCTGGCGCTCTCTCTTCCAAACCTCTACACCTCACGGTAGAAGGGGAACGACTAAGTAAGTAAGATTTCCTCTGTCTGATACACATTTCGCTGATACGCCGCCATTTTGAACGCGGTCAATCGATCGTTGACGGGTTTCTAAATCTAACTGAACCCGTTTGCAATGACTTGAAACCATTTTGCGACAAGTACTAAAAATCAAACGTAAACGGATTGAATACAGGGAGTGACTTCATAAATGTTGGATTGGATAAAACATCGACAATTTTTCATTAATCTTTGCCGATAGAGACTTACTGTAGGCGCCAGATGACGTGGCTTGCCGTATATTTGGTACCAAACTGGCGTCAGATGACCTGGCGAGCGGGATAGTAAGTGTTAAGTCTCTTACTATTTCTTTTAATAAAGTAGGGGTTACGGGTTTGTCGTATTGTATCTGCTGATATCTATTCTGTTGTATTATGTGTTCTGGTTAATCTTGTGGGTTTGATATAGTGATTAAGTCAGTACAAAACACCATAACTTCTCTTAATGCAAATCATCCAAGCAATGCCAACTTCACAGTTCAAATATTTATTAATGCACTTCAACATTGTTGACACGGTGTTCTTCCTCGTTCGCCCTGAAAAGGACGGTGGTTGCGTTGTGTCTGTTTACGCCGTAGCTGTGATATCTGCACCTTTCGGTCGACACATCCGACTTCTGCACGGCATTTTTTGGGACCGGGTTTGCCTTCCCTCTTCGATCCGTACTCGCTCAGCCAGACTGCACTGCTGCAGACTGTTTCCAGGACCACCACGTGGAGGTGGAGTACGGTCTTGACCAGCTCTGGTTCGCTGATCCTGATGCAAGCAGTCAAGCTATGGGTCGCTGACTGCATTCTCTATTGCTGCATCTTTGGGTCCCACACGGTGTTCCACATCCTCTAAGTCAGACGGCATCAATGGGTTTCATAGATCCACAGTCGTGGTCCGTCCCAGTATTTATATAACTACGTAGGCAAACTAGCCTTGTAAAGATTAATGTCCAACAGTCATCTTGTAAGCCTCGTCGCATTATCGACGGAAATTAATATTATCAATTCACATACTTCTCTGACAAAATAAGCCGTGAAAAATACTTGAGCATTTCAATGCATAACTTGGAGCATCTGAAGATACAACCTCACTCCAAAATAGAATAGGACACGTCGTCTTAGGAGTATTAGGAGATATAAGAAATGCATCCTCACACCTTGACGAACACTTGGTAAAAGGCCACGGAGGTCAACCGTTTGCCCTGAGCAAACATCATCAAATATTATATGAATAATTTAGTGCGCGTCTACAGTTAGTGCACTATCGTGCCAACTCATCTTGCGCACAGCTATAGATCCCAATAAGATCTACGCCTGTGCCCAAGCTTTGAGGCCACATGGAAATCTATTAGCAGATGTAAAAATTCATAGGTATTGCCCTTGTAATAGTGTACTTGTGAGCCCCAAAGCACAAAGAATCTGAAATATATAGATACAAAATAAAATTGAAAAGTCTAATAAGCAGACATTGGAAATAAAGTTCTGCTTTTAGCATACATGCTATACTGGGCTGCTTATTGTGAATGTGGGTTGTTGTTGCTAATCCAGCTGTGCTTGGGCTCAGCCCTTCAACCTAGTACAATGTAGCAGGTGTGTCAAGCTGTTTTGATCCATATATGTTCCATTTATCTAACTTAGGAGGAAGAAGCAATTTCTTAGCATCATCCCTTGAGTGCTGGGCACTCAAAGAGGTAGTATCAGCAGTTACTTAGTGGTAAGTACACAGTTGTACTCTGGAGTGTTTTGTGCTTGGGTTCTGTTTAAGTGCTTGTTAAGAGCTTGTTGTGTTTGAAGCTGAAAAATATTTGATTTGAGATTGACACAGGAAGTTGGGCTTCAGGTCTGCCTCTACAGATTTTGGGCACAGTTTCAGCTAGGAAAGCACTGGTTAGCATAAACACAATTTTCTTATCAATGTACTTTTGGGCTAATATTTTTCCTGATCTGAGACTCCTTGTGGACTATTACTACGAGCTGTGCATAGGGTCTCTTTTTCTGACAGGTAACTGATGAGGGGCACAGAGTTGTCTATATACAAATGGTAGCCTTTGTTGAGAAGTGGAGTGCGCACCTCCAAAGTTGTCTTGGCAGTAAGCGAGAACTCTCGACAGTCCTCAGGGGGTAGTCTATGTTGTACAGTTAGTCCTGCTTCCCGGAGTACACTCAAACGATATAGATAGCCTGCCTTGTCGCACAAACAGAAAATCTTAATGCCAAACCTGGCCTTTTGAGTGGTATGTACTGTTTGAACAATACTCTGCCCTTCCACAGAAGCAATGATTCATTGATGCAAATGTCCCTTCTGGAGCAGAAAGCTGTTTGGAATACAGTGGAGAAATGTTCCAACAAAGGTCTAATTTTGAACAGTCTGTCTCTTTCCTCGGCTGTGTGGGGAGGCTCATTTTCATTATTGTTTTGAAGTGGAAGAATTTCATCAGCAGTTGGAAGCAGTTACGAAGGCCAAGGTTTTTAATATAGTTTGTAATAAATATATTTAATGAGCTCTTTTAAAAGATACGAAATGTCAATCTAAATCTCTAGTGTCAGACGCTTCTTTGTTTCTTCGGTGGGGGTTGTAGAGTAAAGACAGCATCCGGGTGCTTGTCTATGGTTGGAGCTGCTGTAGGGGTACAAGGGTTGGTGTTAGGACACCAACTCGGTTCTGGGAATATTGGTTGATAACAACTGGAGTTGATGTAGTGGTCAAACGTGTTACCGTTACAAGTAGTAGGACAGGTATCTGTGTTTGGTAACTGTAGGCGATCAAATTCGGCGAGGATTTCGCCCTGTAAAGCCAGCAGATATTCAAATTCAGGTCGAGTCAACGTAATGCCGATTTTGGTAGGAAACTTTAGATGTGATTCACCAAAGTATTTTCGCACGTGTAGTAAAGGCTGGTCACTGTAAAAACTTACAGACGCGACCTTCAGCCCGCTCTCCAATGGTTTAAGCATTTCACTTCTACGCATATACACCCAGTTTGTGGGAACGGTGCCGGGGGTAGTCATCTTAATTAAGTGAGGTGTGGGCGATGGTCTCCCAAGTTTCTATTTATATTACGGAAAACTAGACTAATCTGGTTTTTGAAACGTGTCCAGACTTGTTGCGCACTAACAGGGGGCTGATTAGTTGAAAAACTAATCGATCGTTGAGGTGTTGTCTATGTGAAAATGGCAGCAGGACCCGCCGCATAGTACCGCCGTGAGCTTTGATCAATACGAAATAAATTGTGTAGAGTCCACAAACGTTGGTAACTACATCTTGTAAATGTCTAGAATTGTAGTTAAAAGATCTGTTAGAGTTTCTCGCTATAAAATTAACACGGTCTGGGTGTCTAGGTGGTAGTCCGAAAGAATCAAAATATGTTAAAGTTCCACATCCATTATAATATAAAGCGACCCAGTGGTCACCGGGTCGATAGCTAGGGTCAGTGTTGATGACGAAAGCAGCCGTCTTGGTCGGATCGATACGTCGAGGTAGCGAGCTAAAACTTTAACGACCCCAGTCCGTTTAACAAATATGTCCAACCGGAGTATGGCATGTATCTCGTCTGTATTCATCGTTTAAGCGGTGTAGTCTGTCAAAACTTGGCACAATTTCTTTATTTCCAATATCGAGTCTTGCTCGGCGTAGACGATGACTTGTAATGGTTCGGGTGTGCTCGTGGAGAATTTTAAGTTCTATTGAGAGAGGTCCCAACTTAGCCATCTTGAACTGGTCACCGTCCAGTAGACTGGCGGTGAGGTCAAATGCGTATAAGGCATAACCATTCTTAAAATGTCTATATTCAAGATCGATTGGAGTATTTTCCTATATAAAAGTCAGCGCATCCTCCCGAAATAATACCCGTTTTGCGCGTTGTTTACTACTCTAGTGAACGATTCCCATCAGAAGAATTAGGCCAACGAACCACTCCATCTTCTATACATTTGTTTCCTCCAAGATCTGAAGATTGATCGTTTTGCTAAATTTGTCCTTGTAGCAAGATATTGTGAGAATCTTCTGTTTGTCTCATTCACTATTAGTATCTAAGAGTTATCATTCATGAAATCATGGCATTCATAATCAGTATGATCAAAGAGTAGACCAGACTGCAGTAAAATCAGGCTGGGCAGCATGGTTTTCTTGGTCTTCTTGTCTCCATTCATGACTTATGTTTGCATCTACATTTTCTTCCTCTACCTCTGGTAACTCTTTGTTACCAATGTCTTTTAGGTGACGTTCTTCCTCGTCAGTGTTTTTTTTATTCCGAAGTCTAGATCTCTACATTTTCTTTCCTTGTTTAGGTGCAGATCTTATTTTCACTGGCTTTCCTTTCACTGATGAATTATTTTGATCTAGATCAAATGTTACTGCTATCATTCATTTTCTTCGTATATCGTATCACCTTGCTCCAGATCTAAATCTACATCAGAGTCTGATTCTGAACCAGACAACACATACTCTGAATCTGAGTAAAAAGAGTCGTCAGAATCATTCAAGTTTAATAAATTCAACTCAAACAAGGATTTTCGTGCTCTTTTTCCACCAGATTTCAAGCTTAGTGGCCAGATTTTTTCAATGCTGAATCCGATTATGCCCAACAATTGCCGATACTGTTATAAACAGATGAGTTCTGGTGCTTTTAAAATAGGACGTCATATAGGTGAATAGGAACGAGCAACTGCGCTACTTCCATGACGTACGTCGTACAGCATAGCGACAAAAAATGTGGCACTGATAATGTTAAGGGCAGATACTGAGTTCTAGCTTTACCTGGCTTAATGTTCTTGCATATCAGGCGAGGAATAGGGAAGAAGCATCTGTCGTGATATACATGTTTTTATTATTCAGTCCGTGCAGCAGTACTTTGGGAGCCTTGATTTTGGCCCATGATGTTTTGTAAGCATTGTTTGTAAGAAGCAACTTATTTGCAGTGTACAAAGATAACCAGACTTTTTCTCTGTTTCAGTGGGCACCAACAGAACATTTCTTCTTCTTTGATCCTTAGCCGCCGACTGTCAAAGAAGTCAGTGGCCAGTACGCCTGGTGGCGTCTTGTAGGGCAACAACAAATTGATTCCACTTTGCTCGGTCGGCAGCCATCCTTCGTACAGTGCCCCAACTCTGGTTCATTCTTTGCATCTCAGCCTCCACAGTCCTCCGCCAAGTTGTTTTTGGTCGGCCTCTCTTTCGTTTTCCTTCAGGGGTCCACAGCATAGCTGTTCTTGTGATGGCATCGGGGTCTCTTCTGAGGACATGGCCAACCCAGCTCCAACGTCTGCCAGCTATGATGGTGTGCATGTCCTCTTGCTTGCTCCGAGTAAGCAGATCTTGGTTGGTGATGATATTCGGCCAAAAGATTCTGAGAATTTTTCTTAGGCATGTGTGAAAAGAGGACAATTTCGACATTTCCTTCTCTAACTCTCCAGCTCTCCACGCCATAGAGAAGCACAGAAAGCACACAGCTCTGATATAATCCTAATTTTGTGCTTGTGCTGTACTGAGAGGACTTCCAGATGTTGTTTAGACTAAAAAAGGCTGTTCTTGCTTTGTTCATTCTGTTGTTGATGTCTTTGCTTGCTCCGCCATCTGGTGTTACTATGCATCCTAGGTATGTGAAATCATCTGTCTGTTCCAGTTGCTGATATCCTTACTGATATGGGCTCAGGGTTGCTCACATTGAGCGTCATGACCTCTGTCTTCTTTAGGTTGATGTTCAAGCCCACCTGCTGGCTATACTTATTAAGTCTATCCGTTTTTTCCTGGATGTGTTGATGTGAATGTGCTAGCAGTGCAATGTCATCTGCATATTCCAGATCTTCCAATGTAGAAAATGTAGTCCATCTTATTCCTCTTGGATTGCCCTCTGTTGTCTGGCGCATCACCCAGTCTATGACTGTTAAAAATAGAGTGGTTGATAAGGGGCATCCCTGTCGTACTCCTGTCTTCACTTCAAAGGTTAGGTTGCTCTGCCCAATGCTGCACGTAAAGTTGGCATAAAGGCTTTTTTATGATTGACACTATACAGCTTGGAATTCCATAAACAGAACATGCACATGGACAAAGAAATGTTGAAGCCAAAGGAACACGCACGACTTTCACACAGATGGACAATGGAGCACACCATTTTTTTTGAAGAATTAGTCCAAAATTTATTTAAGATAATGATCTTACATTTGTCCAGTGTCTGCCATATCCCATGTACACACAAACAGCCAGTCTTCAATTCATGTATTCTTGGCTGTGTTACCTCACTACTATCAAAAATAATAGCATGTATGTATATTAAAAATGACAAAGTTTACATTTTTCTGGTGAATTTTGCACACTATACATCCATAAACAGTCTCTACAGAACGTTTCAGCTGACGCTTTTGTTTTGTTCTTTGAGCAAACAAAAGAGTTTTGTATTTTCATGTTTGCTACTTGTTTTTAATGCTTTTTTTTTTTTTTTTGACTGACAGGCTCCAGTCAAGCCATCAAGAATATCAAGATGAAATTGTAGGTGGTTCTGCCTTTAGTTGAAGTTGACTTCATCAATGTAAACAAATTTATGGCAACTACGTGCACCTAAAACCAGAGACAATAACACTACCACTTTTTAGACTTTCTACCAACTGGGTAGTACGACCAGTATTATCGACACCACCCATATGTTGGTTATAAATATGAACTGGAAGGGGAATCCTGGTCTTTTCTACCTTCCTTGGTGCAAATTTTCATCATTCCTGCATCACAAAATGTTGACAACATAGACACCTGGCATTTGTCATTGCAAGTAGCAAGCAGATTTACTGTCTGAAGCATTTTAGCTTCTCTGATCGGCCATCCTTTTCTGTTCGTTCTAATAGTGGCACAGGAATAAGTATTTTGTTCAAGAAAGTTGGCTGCAAGTTGAACACTTGTGACAGTGAATTCGTCACTTTAGGAATTCACTTCTAACTAAAACAGACTATAGCTTGGTTGATAGGGACTGCCTTGTAAAACTATCAACAGGTCTCCTCAATGTATGTCCTATCCATCGCTAGCGTCTTCTTCTCAACTCTTGTTCCACTGGCACTTGTCTGGTTCTTGTCATCAATTCCACATTTGTGACTCATGCCATTTCAGTCCTTCTATTCTACGCAAGCACCCGTTTATAAAAAGTCTAGCTTTGTGGTTATTGTTTTAGTTGCTCTCCATGTCTCAGAGCCATACAATAAGACTGACTTCACATTTGAGTTGAAGATTCTTATTTTGGTGTTGGGCTTGATCAGCTTCACAGGCAGAGTCTAAATTGGGCTTGTAATCAAAATCAACGGCTCAATCAGATACCGAGTCACTTCTCAGCTCCAGAAGCATGTATTCCATTGCTTGGAAAGCCATATCTTTAAAAATTCACACAAAAATGGATATATCGATCGATTTCAGCAGTATTTTAAGAAATTGAAGCTTCGCAACAACGTTTCGCGGGCGGAATCACTCCATGACTGTGTTCTTGACATGGCCCACTTTCCAATTAAACCTCACCCAAAATATAAATGAAAAACTAAGCACATTTACCTTTTAATAAAAACCCAAACATTATTTTGTCTGTCTATGCTAAAATCGTTTTCACGCGGAAAAAAAAATTGTTTCTTTTCTTTTAATTACCGGTAATATTACTTTTTCATCATCTCCTATCTCCTTATTTATTCATCTCCATTTTAAAAAAAATTATTTTTATTAATATTACGTTTTCCTCACTCTGTCCTTTTCCAGTCCTTGTTTTCATTATTTTTTATTTATGCTTTGAATTTTGTATCCAGTTAAGTGGCAGACATTTTATTTCCAACATGTGACACATATCAGGGAGTGTTTTCTCTTATTGTTATAGTTTTATATTCTCTTCTTAATTCTCATTTTCTTTCCCTTCTGTTTTTCGTTAGTCTGTCCCTGACCGCAATGTAGATTTTTTTCTTGCCTTTTTTCTCAGAAAGACAAATCACTATTTGTGTGTTTTGTTATTTTCATTCTATCATTCTCTTTCACTGCGTTTAACGGTAGTGCTCTGTGGTTCAGAACTGCTGCTGCAAAATACTCGTAGTTTCCTGTACCCCAGAGCAACTCCTAACAACAGTCACAGAGCCATCTGTTGGATTACTTTCCAGCCTTTTATTTTTAAGGAGTGTATTTACGAATAAAATTTTAATGTACATCAGATGTTTTTAAATGTCTGTTGAAAATAAAACACGTTTTTGTTGGAAAATAAAATTTACGTACTTGATTAAATACATGTGTTTACATTCATTTGTGATTTGTATTTTGCCCTAAATAATCTCTGCTTCTGCATTATGCATGTTGGCAGCCTTTCAAAAAGAGGGTATGCTTTCAGCATAGAGATTTTTTTAAATGTGAATCTTCATTCATGTAAACTCTGCAACCAGTGCTCACGTAATGTAGAATCTACATATACAGTATAGTCCGGATGAGCAGAACTCACTTAAGTCGAGTTTCAGTTAAGCTGAAGCAGTTTTTTTTTTTGGCAGGTCCCGGCCAGAAGTCTTCTTTGGTAGAATCTCCTGATAAGCAGAATTTTGGATAAGCCAAAGTATTTTAGATGGCCCAAGCAGCTTCTGCTTAGCCGGACTGCAATGTATATGTATTGTATTAGGTTAAAAAGTCAAACGTTGCATCTTTGAAGTTTAAAAGGAATAAATAACATTTTAATGATGTATTTTTAATGCAGTATTTTTTCAACATCTTTACCCCAATGTTTTCATAAAAAAGCTAATTTTTTATTTAAAGGCCATGCTGTTACCAGACTTGAAAGAGGACAAAGAACAGAATCACAGAACCCTACTTGCATTAAGGAGGATTGGGCATGCGACCTTTGGACCCCTGAAGGAAAACGAAAGAGAGGCCGACCAAAAACAACCTGGCGGAGGACTGTGGAGGCTGAGATGCAAAGAATGAACCAGAGTTGGGGCACTGTACGAAGGATGGCCACCGACCGAGCAAAGTGGAATCAATTTGTTGTTGCCCTACAAGACGCCACTAGGCATGATGGCCACTGACTGCTTTGACGGTCGGCGGCTAAGGATCAAAGAAGAAGAAGGGCATGCGACTGATTATCCAATTCTGTGCCAGAAGTATCACTGATATCAGTTGTAGGATACAATTGTAATAACCTGAGAGATGACTGATAAATTATGAGAAAATGGAAGTAATTGACATCTCAAAGAGAAAGAAACCACCAGAATATCCTTTTCCCAGATTTTTCTTATACACAGATATCTGTCACAATAGACAACTTTCAGTCATTGCTGTTTTACTTTTCCAAGCTTCTCTCCCTTGTATTTCCTAGTGGAATAATTCCAACTTTATACATGTTTAGACACATAAGTGTGTCGTGAAGTGAAAAATGTTGCAGAGACTGCACTAAATGAACAAGGGATGAAAGCTTCACAGGCAGCAGCAGAAAAAAAGAAGCAGTAAAATTGACTGAGAAAGAATGTGGAAGAGAACAGTAAGGAAGAAACTGAAATCATGATAAGTGCTGTCTTTGTAAATAAAGATCCATAATATCTTCCAGATGTTTTATTTTGAAACTGTTTCCTTTGAAACATTTCAAAATATACCATTAAGAATCACAATCTCAGCTGTTGGTGGTTTCTATAATTCCTTTGATATCTTCTTTATCCCTATCATTTCTGTGTACAATTAAAATCTGCCCCTAATATGATGTTCTGTCTCCTGTATGAATGCACGAGTAAGCTTTCCAGGCTGCCGTAAAATAAGGGTTGGTGTCTGTTATCAGGTGGTGCATGTATGTTTACTATAGTGTGTTGTTTCTTACCTGAACTATGGCTATTCTACCTTTGCTATCTGTCACGGCGCTATTTCGCAGTGCATCTTTTATACCAAAAGTTAGCCTGGCAACACCAGTAGGTACCACAAAGTGATTTTTGTTTGCACAGAAACACCAGAGAAAACAATGTAGTTTTGAAGCCCTTGATAAATCAGGAAATTTGGTACTTTATTTTTTTAAAATAGGACAACAAATAAAAAAGTTATAGCATTTTTGAAAATGTGGGAACTTCGCAACATTGAAAAAGTTACATCACACCAACTTCAGAACACTGCCGTCTTCTTAAATATAATCTTACAACTTTCTCTAACAAACAGCATATAGTCTGGAATATACTGATCACACAAAGAAAACTATAGAGCTACATCATGAATAATTATCAATATATTTGAAACCGAAAATTGCAAATCTGCAAAACACATTACCGAAAAATATAGTTTGTTGAATGAAAGTCAATATTCACATCATATTTCAAAAAGTATAAAAGGTACAAGCTTTAAATTTGTACATATTAACCTGCATACTACATAAATATATCTCAATTTTTTTCAGAGGATTTAAACATCTATTTGTTCTTGTATATTTTTTTAAAATGTGTCCAGAGGCCAATTTGTCGCAGGGGAAGAAAAAAAATGTGAAAACGAAGAAATTTTTTTTTTTTAAAGATACTGTCGGACATATTTCATTAAAAAAAATTTGTAGGCAATAATTAACAACATCTAAACAATAATTAGCAACATCTAAACGCTATATTTTTTTTAAAACAACTGGTTATTAGCATTTAAAAAGACATTTTTTAACTGGAGAAGAATGATCATGGCGCACTCTTTCCCTGTGAGAGGGCAATGACGCCTCAAAACCTAAATGCTTCAGAAGTCCAAAATACAATTCTTTGATATTTCATGATAGTTTAATGTCCTTATCATTCAATATTAATGTCCTTATCATTCAATATTAATTATCTGTATCTTACCTCTACACCTCACGGTAGAAGGGGAACGACTAAGTAAGTATCTTAACTGAGCCTTAAGATTTCTAAGGGCATTTCGTCCTTTACAAATTTTATCCACATCCTCCTTTGTGGTGCACAGACCCCCTTGGCTTATGATTGTGTTGTATAACTCTATCTTCTTCTCTGCATTTTTAATATCTTTCTCTTTTTTCCTCCTATTCTTGTCAGTTATTCGCTGTTTAATGTTTTCTTTGACTGCCCTCTCTGACTCTTTACTCCGTATTTTCCGTTTCAGTCTATGTTTTGGGTTCTTCGTCACTCTTGCATTCTCTACTTTTATTTTATCTGCTCCTTCCTCTTCTCCATTTCACTTTTTATCTGTTTGTAGTGTGTTACTTTGTGGTCTGTAGCTTTATGAAAAAGAAAACAAAACTACAAGCAGTCTACCTCGAGCCATGTTGCATTCCCATCCATATAACTTCTGGAATTTTATTTTTCCAGATAACTCCTACTAGACCCTAGGAGTCATCTGGAAAATTAAAATTCCAGAAGTTATTTTTGTTTTTACATGTATAGAGAATTACATGTACTATTACTAGACTATTACTGTCTTGTTCAGAGTTTCTTCTTGATTTTTTTTTTTTTTTAACATATAAGCACAAATGTGATTGTTCTAATTTACAATGGGGTGATGCCACTTTCTCATATCGGCAGTTTTTCATATTATTTGGAATTTAAAACAATATGTATCCTAATTATAACCCATCAGAGGTTGAACGGAATATTTTTCTTCCTTAAATAAAAATAAATATATATATCTTCTTTTCGGGGAATTTTAAGACTATCAACTATTGGCTGCGAGTCCGGACATTTCAGTACAGCATCAGCTTTTTTAATTATGGCATTTTCCGGTCCCCTAGCCTTGACTCAATTGGCTTTGGCCTTGCGATATCCTTCGCGTTTAAGATCATAATTTACCCTACTATTATGTTGCAAAATAAACTTTCATTCAATTACACATTAATCAAAACACGCTCTTACAACAACTATGTGATCGTGTTAAATTGCTAAATAATATTAAAACTATTGTAAAGTTTACATTTAAAGTTCAAAACATTGTTAATAAGTGATATACTTACGTATAGTCATCTTCAAATCAGAAGATGTGATGAAGTTTGAACACGAACCAACATAAGTGGCATGCCGATTTTGATGGACATCGGGAGTTATCCCGGTCGATGTAACAGCCTCGCTCTGCATTTTTCGCTAAAATTATTGACTGAGAGAGCGCTACTTAAAGTCAAATCGCTTCACCAGCAAACATCAGAAGTCTGTGATATTTTACAGGAATAAATAAAAATGGCTCCCAAATCTTCTCATACCATGCAAGGAATTATAACACAACTTAAAATGTCAAATTTCAACTTCACTTCGAGAAATCTACGTCTTCCACTTTGTTTTCTACAGCTTGCATTATACGAAATTAAAGCTATTCCTCTGGCCATTCTAATGGTGAAAACCGTATGCAAATCAGACGTTTGCTGGTCAAGCGAAACCCGTTTGAATGAAGCGGGGTGAGGCAAAAAAGCAGAGAGTTGGCCGCGCGCCCGGGCCAACTACGCGTAACGTTGCTGTTAGTTTTTATTAGTAAAAAAATACTTCAATAACTTTTATTATTCGGGAATTAATACTGTACATTTCAAAAGAGAAGAGGATAATGAGTATCGTGATATAAATTTTATTACCATCCGCTTAATAGCAAAGGGACAGTGACGACTTAAACTTGACGAATTTTCCTCAGTTTTCTCAACTTTCGTGCGTTTTCAACAGCTAGAAGCGTACACTTTGTGGATACTAACACCAGGGATAGCTAAACCCGCGAGTCAGGTGACTACCGGAAGCCGGGAATCAAGCGCGAAGGTAGTCAGTGAGATTCTAGCCAGTATTCGAGTAGGACAGATTTATTTTCCCTTTGCCAGCAAGTAGCTGTGAAGTTCATGTTATGGACTATGGGTTTTGAGAGCTTGCCATATTCGGTCTAGGTGGATTGTTATGTGATTAGTCTAGTACAGTGTAGAGTCTAGATTGTTCAACTGTTAGGCCGTTAATTTATAAGTTGAAAATGATTCGAGTATGTCTTTGTCACAGTTTTGCCGCTCAAGGTGAGCGATAGTCATTGCAGTGTTTTTTCAGTGTAAGTCGTACTGTTATGTATGATACTGATAGATTAAGTTGTTGAGGCAAGTTACATTGGCATTTCTGTATTGTATTTCATGCGTTTTGGCCGTGTGAGGCCTTATTGTTATTGTGCATAGCATTAAAGGGAAGTACCTGTAGAAGGTGTTGATTACTTATGTCAGCCATTGTTGTGTGGTCATACGTCTAGAAGAATGAGCCTATTAGTGTTATTATAAATCCACACTACAGTGGTGCAACCATAGTGAATTAGTTCTAACAACTGAGGACATTGTCTTTACAGGTTGTTCTGACACTATCTCTGTTTTTCATGATAATCTCCCGACTGTCTGATGTTTGCACGATAGCTATTCCTGAAGCCAAATTCTGAATGTCCTAGTTGTGTCGTGATATGGGATGCGTGTTCGTCTGTGTGTAGGTTGGTTTCTTGAACCATTTTAAAATCTGGATGATATTTGTTTATGAGTGTTATATAAGATGATGTAGTTTTGTTCGAAGGCCGCGAATGTTTACGCTAACTATTCAAATTTCTGCTGCCATTCCTAAATTGTTGCGTTATGGTTTGCCTGTAGTGTGATTGCATAAACTGGGGTGTTTGGGAGAAAGGAAGATCCTTTTCCGTGTTTATTGTTCCTTGCCAGGGATATCCAGCACGATGACGAGTCTCGGGCTGGAGTCCGACAGGGTTCTTCGTCTGAGTGGTGTTTCCGAATGTTGTTTGTTTGTCTTGTCTTTATTTGGGCTTATTGGTTTATTGTCTTTGTAGGCTCGTGTGACCGCTTGGCATACACTACCATTTATACGTGTTAGAATAAAAATAACAGACGTTAAGCAGATAAGGCGTTTTTGCAGAAAACGCAGTATAAATTTTAGGTTCAGATGGCAGTCACCACGATGAGAGGCATGGTATAGCTGTCTCATAGAACAATAATGAATGCGTGGAAAGTGTGAAATGAATGTTGTGTGAATTCTTGGGTTTTTTCCATTGTTTAGAGAGATAGACGTGAGGAAAAAGTCGAAAAACGGAGAAAACGTGTGCAAATGTAGATAATTGTAACGTGTGAAAAAAAGAATGAGTCGTGTGGAAAAAGACAGGAGCTGTATAAAAAGAGATGTGGGCGATAAACATGATTATTGTTATGTGTAAAATCATAACAGGCTCTACCGCACTCGACAGGGTTTGTGTACTCATTTCCTTGTTGATAAGCATTGCCCAGACTACCCCGGAAGTACGTCATATAGTCTGCTGTTTTCGAGCAGACGATCCTTTGCCGGCTTTAGGTCGAAGATTCGATCTTGAAGTCGGCCTCTTTCGCTGTGTATTCTCCGTGTGAGAAAGACGTGTTTTTGGACGAGCTTCAGATAGTGTACTCTTGTTACAGAGTTTTATCATTTATATCAGCTAGGTCGTCCTACAGTTGGAGCCTAAGCTTGATAATATTTAAACGGACAAGTCATTGCTGAAAGGAGAGGAATGTGTATGGAACTAACTATATATTATTTCAGCAACATGCCTCTGACATTGTTTCCGTAGTCTACGTGACGATAGACTGATCTTATGGACTGGCTAGAGATTGCCATTGACTATTTTTATGGATGCCTTCAATTAGGAGCTACGTCGTGTAATAAACTAAATGTTGTCTAAAGGTCAACAAGGCATTATGGAGTTTTCTACTGTTGAAGACTAGCCATACGTTTTGAAGACTGTTTAATAAAGTGGGACTGAAAGGCCTAATGAAAATTATACCCTAGACAGGCTGGACACTAAAATCCAACTACTGAGGACTCTAAATGAACTCGGAGAGGGAAGATAGATCTAAACCATCTACCAGATGAAATTATCCCTCTACAATTATATAGATACAAATTTTTCCTAGGCAGTTGTAGTGTGATAGGATGGGCGAGATGATGATGATGATTATATTGTGATGTGTGATCACTCTCTTGTCACACTCGCACCGACCCGAACAACAATAAAACTCTTGATTCTAGAGGCAGGGGCTATATTTATTTTTACAACCCATTCAGTGACAAAGCAAACATTAAACAAATAAACTAGCGAACATAACAAAACTAAACAAAACTAAGCAAAACACCCAACAGTGCCCGATGCTAATCTGAAGAAGCAAACAAAGCACAGAATAGTTAAAATCATAATATAATACTGAATGAGAAACACCACGCTCTCACCTGTCAAACTGTCCTACGCCGCCACCTGACACACTCAACTATCACACACACACACACACTCATGTGTGTCATCCAATGCGACTAGTAAGGTGTTGTGCGTGGGGCTGGCAATCTCACCCCATGTAAACAGGTTGCTACGAAAACCACCGCTTCAAGCGCACACACTCAGCTATCACACACACACACACACTCATGCATGTCGTCCAAATGAGACTAGTAAGGTGTTGTGCGTGGGGCTGGCAATCTCACCATGTAACACAGATTGCTACGGAAACCACTACTGCAAGAGCACACACTCAGCTATCACACACACACACACTCATGCATGTTGTCCAATGAGACTAGTAAGGTGTTGTGCGTGGGGCTGGCAATCTCACCATTTAACACAGATTGCTACCAAAACCACTATACTGCCCTAGCATATGAATAATTAATTATGAAGGCAAACCCACACTGTTGGCCCCATGCTCCCTCAGGGAGCGTGATGAAGAAAATTATATATCCTTGAAGTGAGCCCACGTGCTCTCAAAACCCCATTCCTCACATAACCATAATTAAATAAATCTTAAAATGGGGGGACATAAAATAATATTCAACTATATGTACAACAAATACTCTCAGTAATGAGAATAAGCTACTACCTCGTAACCGATCCACATCAGTATTCGCTACTGGCATTTCTGAAGCATGTCGTATGTGGACGACTGGTGCGCCTGGGCAAACAAGCGTGTCGTATATGACCACTGGTGCTGGGATGGGAATCTCAATTCACATGAAAAACACATCGTTACGAAAACAAAAATCACTGCCATAGCATATTATAAATGCTTTCATGCAGGCTTCTGTTGGATTTCAGCCGCAATGGTTGTCGCCTGCTCCGCAAGGAGCAAACAGCAAACTTTATGTTCTCTCAAAGCGCGCTTTACGCCCAAGGAGTGGCCTCGCGCTTCTCCAGAAAACTCTAAATATAATTGGGGGGTGGGACTATTCTCACCTCACAGTAACCCTTTAAATATACCAGTAGTAGAACTTTATCAATAAAACGTGAAATTACACTAAAATTACTCTTACCATAACTGGAAACTACTTTATTAATTATTCTCGACTTAAAGCCCAAACTGGGACTAAAAATACACAACGTGCCCACATGGCTGTAACATTTACCAAGAAAAAAAACTCTTCTCTCTTTCTTTACCTGGGGCCCAAACATTATCTTTATCTGCTTCCCACCCCCGTTCTCAATTCACACAATATATCAAAACTGGCGTTTTTTTCACTTTATACACACGCGTGGTGACGCGCCCGCCTTCATGACCACGTGGTGCTATCTTGATATTTTGCTAAACAAGCCAATATCATCTTAAATTCAAAGTAATTAGATGCTTCTCTGTCCAGTTTCATGTATATAAAAACACACTCTTCCTACTAAATTTGCCCGGTGGATTCTGGATGGATGAAATACTTGATTTTACTAAAAAACTTCATACATACGTTGATTTTGGTTCTTACCACTAGTGAAATATATCCCCACACATTATTTCCCTCTCAATTATATTTCAAGACTAAATTTATCAGGTCCTGGAAACACATCTATCTATATCACTCAACATTTAAAATAGCACTAATCGATATTATTTTCCGAATTAAATAAAAACTAATTCTAATTTAAATTAACTCACGTGCTCAAGGCATTGTTTACAGCTTGGCTTCTGTCGGTCTGTTCTCTCTGGCGGCTGTGGCAAAAATTAGGCCCGCTTGTAGTTCGCTATCTTTTTTTATAGGCACTTGGCTAATCACTCAACTACTGCGCGCTGGGCGTATTAATCTTGGCTACTTAAATATCACACGCGATTATCGCTTAGGAATAGCGAAAACACAAATAAAACCTACAGCTATTTAATATAACACAATTCTACACCACAACTTAATTTAAAGGCATTATTGTGGCCTCATTACATATCTTCTACTTCAGACTTTTCACAACCCAGAATGCTTCGCGCACATCGAAAATAATCTGCCCAAAAACAGGTAGGGGGCGGGCGTCTCCTTTTCGGCCCCATCACAGTAGCGTTAGGTGAACTTCGTCTTTGAGATTATCAAGGCAAGTTTTTAAGTTGACAAGTTTTTATATTATTCTGTTGGATATATTATTCTTGTGGATATATTTTCCTTGTGGATATATATTTTCATTGTGAAATTTGCAGTGCTTGTCTAATGACATCAATTAAACTCTGATTGAATTTTCTACATTGCTGTGTTGAGCTTGGATCATTTGAAAACCATTATACGATGTATTGCTTATCACTAACCTAAAAGGGTAAGAACGAACAGGGGAAGAAAAAATAACTTCAGTCAAGAATTTCCATCTCAGGCGGAAGGCCTGTAAACGACTTGAACAGAAACGTATAAAGAATTAGATCTAGCTCTCGTCAAAAATATTTACCTGAGCACAACACAATTGACTGGCCAACTGACCCGGTCATACACATTCTTGCATTGATGTTGTAACCAGCCCGGTTACACTCGTGCTAAAGTGGGCAACTGTTTGGTGTCAGTATTCGTAGAATTTTATGATTCTTGTGTGGTTACCTTGTCCTCAGAGTAATGTCTTCTTCGTTTGAATTTTCTCGTTACTTTTTGGAAGTTCTCTGTTTCTGTTAGCTGTTGGGGATGCGATATTTGTTGTGCTTGTTTTTCCGTGTCTCTGTGTATGTCCTTGATTTTTGTGGGGCATTGGTTGGCCCAATGGTCTTCATGTAGGCAGTGTGGGCATGCTGTTTTCCGTACAGAAAGGGTGATGTGGCGTTCTCCAACTTGCGCTTAGGTTTAATGATTTAATTCATGAAAGAGTAAACATATTAGCAGTAGCCAAGTGGTCATAAGAGAGTCCTTAAACTTGCTACATAAACAGACATTCAAGAATTGAAGAAACGTCCAGCTTATTCACATCATGAACATGTTTATTATAAATAAAACGTATGCTCCAATGAAGTATTACTTGTGAGACCTCTTTCACTACACATCTCTAACTCCCATAGCATAGAGTAAATACAGATACTGGCATATAGGCTAACAGTCTGTCAGTAAATGTCGAGGTCCAGTCCTGTAATCAACTGCGTCTATGAACATATATAAGAACCGGGACATCGCCCGTCTTCAGTCGACAAAAGTCACTATTATTTCTATACACTCATCTATCTATCCTGTGAATGAATCAGGCAGTCTGTCATTCCAGGATGAACAGAATAACTTCAGAACATATCTATAACTTGTAGAATCATATGGCTATCAAAGTTGGAGGGAAAACAGCGATACTGACCTTTCCGAAATATATCTCGGAGAATCTTCAATTCATCCTACATGGGTGCTCCTGAGCACCAAGGTTACCAACGTGGAAAGACAAGAACAACAAGTGCCCTCATTCATAAATGCATTACAAGGCAGTCTTGAACACAATAGAGGATTAAAATGGTATGACACAACAGCCCAATGCCACGTGAACCCTTGGCTATCATGGAAAGAACTTGAGATGATGGCCCCTGCTTTTGACCTTTGGGAGTGGAGGTTATGAATGAATGAATATCTCTTGATCACCCGCACACTCATTCGTAGGCGACGTCTTTATCTAGGCCGGCCCACAATGCGACAGACGGTCGGAGCAAACATCCCTCCTCACTCTTCCACGACACACAGCCCCAATGCCAAAACCCTTGTGGACCTCTCGCACACTCAGACTATTTAATAGCTTGTGGACGATATTTAAGGAAATAAATATTTGCATATAATATGTACGTCACAGGTGACAACGATTTTATGTGTTATTTTCCCATGACCTGTTAGTTGAAGGTCCACATAGTGAGGAAGGAACTCTTTATGTCTACACAGCAAGACCCAATTGTCCATCGTGTTTTTTAATTGGTACGCCTACGCATCTGGGTCACATGAAACAGCTACGGCAATCTTTTTTTTTAACGGTAGAAGGCATCCAGTGAACAGCGGCCTTAACCCGTTCTTTATCCAGGTGCTCCACTAAGATTGTTAGCTTTGCAGTCTGCCACTCTTGTCGCTTCCCGTGAAGGGAGTTGTAGTAGGTGGCATGCAAAATAGGCGTCAAGGTAGCGTACCACCTGTGCAGGTTTTTGAAGCGGTATATCGATGATATACCGTTCGGCATGATGCCGCACAGCCCTGTAAGCATTGCCGCTATTAGCGCGTACGTAGCACGCCCCGCCTGCATACCTGATACGGATAGCACCAGAGTGCCGTTCTGATGCAACGGGCCTCCTTCACAGTCTTCATAGTGATGTGGCGATTGCTTAAAAATGTAATGACGGAACAAAGTGGACACGTCTACTTACGATGATTAGAAATAAAAACTGTCCGATAGTTTTAAAACTATTAAGAAAGTGTAGCCAATGCTTCACTTTAAACTGGTACCACTCACTTCAGGTTACACTTGAGTCCACTACAATATTATTACTTATCGTGACAGATACACTTTTAATTATACAGGGTGGTCATAAAGTCTTTCCCTGATTTTAAATTTTTACGAGATCCTCCAGATGTTAAAAGCATCAAAGCTTGGTATATAAAGTTTACGGACACTGGAAGCGTCGGTGACATGCCCAGAGCAGGTAGGCCTCGTGTGAGTGAAGAAACTGTGGACGCAGTGCGCACGGCGTTTCAACGCAGTCCTCAGAAATCAACCTAGCGTGTCTCAAGAGAACTTGCAATCCCTCGAAACACAGTGTTGAAAATCGCAAATGTTGAAATCTACAAATAGCATAAAAAACTGTTTTAGTTCTGGAATAATTTCAAAAAACCAAGTGTCTCTGCACAGAATACTTTTTTTTTTTTTAATTTTTGAAATGAGGGAAAGACTTTATGACCACCCTGTATATTAAAATGTAGGTAAGGCAGTTTTGCCGCCAAAAATTAAACACATTTAATGAAGTGCAAAAAGCTATAGCCATTCATCTGTCTCAGTTTCCACGTCCTGCACTGGTGTAAGATACCAGAATAGCTTTTAAATCTTATAATAATTTAATTAATTTAGATAAATGTATAAAGAAAGAATTAAAAACTATTTCTGTTCACTATCATTTATTGTTTGGTTTAAATCATACCTCCTTACAGTAAAATTTATTGTAGGTTTGGTTTATTTCAATATAATTTAGTAAATTTAGTTGATTAAACTATTTTAAAAAGGGATGTAATCCTGTTATCCAAAGTGGGATAATCAATTATATTTTTTAAAGGGATATAATTCAAATTGTATTTTCGTTCTTTTGTCACGAGAGTAGTGTCATACGGTTCTGCATTACGTAAAATAGAGAAAAATAGGTTGGCTATGAGAAGGAAAGCAATACTCTCAGTGATGGGTGGGGAAACAAATAAAAATAGGTACCACGTCAGGGAACAACGATGACGACACACAGAGAACACCGAGACGCAGAGAAGAAAAAGAACATGGTTAACCTACAGAGCTGAGAAATAAAATACTAGTCAGGTTAGAATGACTAACGGTCGAAAAGAAGGTAGAATCTTCCAACAATAATCAAGTGGATCATGAAAAATGAGTACCGTACCTACGGGATACGTCCGAGTATTCAGCAGGCTGACATAGTAGATCAACGATAAGCTATTCAGGAGAATTCGGTCATCAAGGTCAAAGCTATGCTGGCCGAGGTTCAACAAAGCGATAAATCCTGATATAACCAACTGTACATGGTAGATGGTTGAAAGAGGCGTGTTACAAAGAAAAGTAGCAAACACATTAATAAATTTAAAAAAGCGAGAAATGTAAGAGAATGGCATGCTCATCCTCTTCAATAATCGTCTCTTCGCAAGAGAAATTGATTCAGTGAGATTCCGTAAATCTTGCGGAGTTGAATGTTGAGGTCACAGGATATCATCTAAACTCTAAACGATTCTCTGGAGAATTAGCGTAGGTTGCTCACTAAACTTGTCAGTTATTCTTTGTGTTCATTACAATCTTAAAGTTCGTTGCTTATCCTTTACAGGTCACGTGGCAATCAACCCCAGCTTTTATTGGCTGTTTGTGATTTTTCTAGGCAATTTTTTTTCATTCAGTAGTTTGCCATTGCTTTCTGAACGGTACGGCGCTTATACCATTGTTAAAAATCCACACAAAGCGATCTGCTACCAAACCGCCTGCAGCGGGTTTCGAACCTGGTATATCTGGATTATGAAACTGCGTTCATATCCATTAGGCCACTGACGCCGACGATCTTACGTCTTTCTTTTTCTAGTGTAACTGTAAAATCTGAAGTTGTAAACTGATAAAATCAAAAAGAAAAAGAAAAAAAAAACAGAAATAACCCAAACGATATGGGGGAAAAGACTATGTCCATGTTATGAAGAAAATCAATTAAATTATTGACAGACCATAACGGTGTACGACTTATAATTATGATAGTTGGAAAGGAATTCCGATTTTGTTGCCTAACATTGGTTCCAGTTATTGAATTGAGTGATCCACTTACTATTTAATGAATTCCCTTATGGATTAATTTTTAATTCCAAGAAAGATACAGAAGATTGTCAAGTTAGCGTATGAAGCTACATTAGCGTTCGCTTTGTTCTATGACCGCTGTTTTAGAGTTAACAATAATTATAGTTAAATGTTATTATATTAATTTCGCCAACAAAGTGGTCAAGATTTATATACGCTACTTACATTTTGTGACAGTATGTTTACGAAACTATATTTCTTCAAAACATTTTATATAACAGCATTTTTGCATTTCTTTTTTATTTCTGCCTTATTTTCAATCAAGTCTTTCCACAGCTTATGCCGCGAAAAAAACATTGTTTTTACTTTATGTCAAAAGGGCAAAGTGGGGAACAAAAGGACTGATATCCCAAATTAATCTAAACAATTACTTGGAATGGCAAAAATATGAAAGAGTAAAGCGAATGAGTCGACAAGGTCGACATTGCAAGAACCGTGCTGGGACAAGGGTCAAGGATCAGCACAGTCTCCCTGGTCACACATTGGGTGAGAGTGCCGCTAAATCCCAGTATTGGATGTACGCCTAGGTGGATTCACCAATATTTCACTCTCTCTGTCATACGTGGCCACACGATCTCGCTTCTTACCCTATTCTTGGTGAAACAATCTGTTGGGACGTAAAAATCCATGAATATGTATATAAGGTCCAGAGTATTTAGCGTCTGAATTGGGACCCAGTCCCTCATTTCAATAATTAACTCATTCATTCCACAGTTATTTTGCACGCTGTGCCATACTTTTTTTGTGGGCAGAATTTTATAGAGTGAAGTGTTCATCTTTCAGTCTAAATTTGTTTGTGAATTTTCCTTTGAACAGGTACTTATTATATACCAAACTGTAGGGAAATGGATAGAGAATTCAAATATATAATGTCTGTGGTAGTATTAACACAAGTATGTTCGGTATAATTTAATCATTTTGCATGTAAAATTGAAAAACGCTAAAAAGTTGACTGTAGAATACGATCTTACCAAAGACAAATTACTGTCGTAGACAATAAAACTTTCTTTTTAGTCTTCAAACGTCAAGTTAATCCATATACAAAGTAAAAAAAACATGCTTATGGTCAAAATTAGTACATTTAGTGTTATTCGCACCGGTTTTTCAGTGGTTCTTTGTAAGACAAAAATAAATTATGCAATCGTGCATTACGTAATTTTCAAACAAATAAATAAGAATAACGTCATATAAATACTTTTTTACTCTTGTTTAATGTTTTAATAGTATCCCTAGCTTCATCTTCAACCAAGAACTAGTGATTAGATGTTACGGTAGGTCTAGTTTTGTTGCTTTTTGATCGGCCAGAATATGACTACGCCCACTCATCAACTAAATCTAGTGTGTTTAGCTTTTCTGCATATATTCCGTATTTTGACAACAAACTGTGACTACCAAACAATCATCATCAATGTCAGCAATGTTTCAAAGTAGTTTGACACAATTATTTGCTTAGGAGACTTAGAAAATGTAAATATAAAGCGTGACATATTTCTCTAGCAAAAACAACGAAAAACGTAAACACGCGAATCTTCACAAAAATTGTGATAATAACATCAAAACACGCACATGTACTGATTAACTAAAGTCAAATTAGTTGTTTAAATAGTAGCGGAAGTCATTCTACGAGTTTTAATATATGAACTGCATTAAGCGAACGATTTTTAGGGTTTATTCGTGATAAACTAAAAACCACGCTCTCAGCGTTGCTCTGGCACGGCGTGTTGAATTTTGCAACGCTCAGAGCGTTGGTCTGGAGTCAAAGAGTTAAATTTTATAAGGGGAACGCCTAATTTGGTGGTTGATTTCCTGGATAAACACTGTCACCTTGGATAGTTAATGCCGAGACTCTCTGAGATCTGGTGTTCACAGTAAACAGTAGGAAAACATCTGATTACTAAAAAAACAAAAAAACTGTTAATTATTGTTACTTGATGATGATGGTAAATCCTATCGGCTGGCTCTGGTGAGTGCCGATTCTGAAATAGCATAACTCTTCTGGATAAAAAAAAATCCACTTGGATACGACTATCAAAAGTCGGGACAATTGTTATATCTTTCACACCCCAGTGGGCTGATAAAATGCAAAAAATATATATCTGGGTATTTGTAAGTCCAGTTAAAATTTACTATTAAAATGTTCGTTAGTCTCTGGGGCCGGTCCTGTTCACAACTGAACTTGGAGATGCGTAAGCCAAAAGAAGACAACTTTAATCCAATCAGTAAAATGGAGACAAGGCCCAAGATATAGACCAAAATAAAGCCAAATAAAACACCGCTGGTCGCCGTTGATCAGGTCATGCCTAAGGATAGAGGAACATTATGAAAAAATTACTGCTAATAATATCTACATATAAGCACACGTTGTCTCTAGCCTATTCCTATCTATTCAGTTATTATGTAATTTATCCATTCGCGCACTTTAACAAATATCGCCTGTCGCTAAGTAGCTATTAGAGGGTCGGCGACGGTTTGTTTAGTCGCACGATATTTAAACAACAGTCACTTACTAAATTACACAAAATGAAATAAACGTGAATTCTATTCTGTCAATTATCCGTCGCGCCTAGTGTATTAATTAGTCAACTAAACCGTCTCTTTCTGTGTGATAGCGGGTGATAAAATTAACATTACAACTGAAACATCTGGAATAAAAATAGCTACGCGTTAATTCACTAGTTTTAACGCTAGAAAATCACAGTAAATTATAATGGTAAACTTAACACATTAAATCGCTTAAGCACAAATTTATATTACCAGAAATCCAGAAAGAAAACACCACGAAACTATTAACACATCTATTCCCAATGGTTCTAGATAACGTGTTTAGACTCTCCGACAAATTCTGACCGACACTGATAACTGATTTGGGAAAGACGCAGTTTATATACGATCATGTTATTATGATCTCTAGAGGATGTGAATTTTCACACTCTGTTTCCTAACAGAGAAATCTGAAACTACGTTTCCCCCCAGATAAAAGGTTAACGGTCGCTTCTGTTGGCCATTGCTAACCACAACAGAGTCTTAAACCGTGTAGCGGGCTTCCTTCCGATGTTTTTCCGAGCTTCTCGTGATCAAAGCGTTATCTTTCCCTGTATGTACGAACATCACAGGATTCTCGTGGAATTTGTTTTAGCCTGTGCGGCTACTTCAAAAGAGGTCCGTTATTTCCACGTGCATCTGTCTGGTGTCTAATGATTGACAGATCGCTCGCGTGAGAAACTCAGGTAAACGAACGTGGTTCGCCCCCTGCTATAAATGACAGGTTGCGAAAGTTGGTAAACAAACTCGTTTGTTATGGTCAAGTAAAAAAGAGGCGTGGATTAAATGGTGAGTCAGACAGGCAGAGAAATGCGTGACTTTGTTAGCGAATCTTAGGACGCTAACGGGAAAGCAAAGGCTGTCGGATGCTGTAGGCTAGATGTTGCGTGATAAATTCTCGCAACATCGTTTTATTTCAATATCTATTTTATAACGCAAGGGCAACAACTGCTTGAAATTTATAGTCACTTTTCTCGGTAAGCATTTGTCTTCTCGCGTTGGTATCGAATGCAGTTAAGTTTGAGCTGTGGTCATTTTGCGCTGGACTGCGCATGACTTGTCTTGCTTCTTGGTCGATCGGTTTCCGCCCACCACTAGTGGAGTGAGCGATTTGGAATGGCGAAAGAGATGCCTCGTTGAAGAGGGGATCTCCGCTATTTTTTTTGTTCTGTCAGGAATGTGAGAGTCCTCTTATGGATATTTCGTTTATTCGAGATAATACCTCTAGTGTATTTGCACATGCCGGGAGGCATAATATTTCTGTGTATTTCCGGAAGGCAAGGTAAATTAACATTTTCATTAACTCTATCGATTTTTGGTCGTGAACGATTTCTGGTTCATAGCCTGTCTTCGAAAGTCGTCGTCACGAGCTGTTTTCCTAGCTCACATGTCGCTGTATTGTGCTGCATCGGTTGATGCAGGTTCCAAGGACCATTACTTGCTACTTTGTTAAATGAACTAGGTTTGAAAAACCTTTATTATCTAGAGGATATTTTTGAGGACATTATTTATACTTCGGCAGACGTGTCTGTCTTGCTGAAGTCAAACTAAGGAGAGTGAACTGATCTCATACATCTGGTTATCTCCTGGCTGTTATAGAAAGGGCTGGAGTTTTTCACCTGACTACATTTACAGCACTTTGAAATATAACATGCATCTGACTCATCATTGTAATGCTGTCTACCGTCTATTGCTGTATTGAATGTTGCTGTGATAATGACTGTTTGATGTGCCTACATATTCGCGTAACCATTTTGTCACTGTGGCGTCCACAATAAATAATGAAGAAAAACGTCAACGGCTGTTACAAGAATCATTGACTTTATACGTCGTGAGTTTACTGACGTCCTATGTGGATTGCCCTGTTATTTTTGTATGAACATTGTTTTGACTGAACACATCTGCACACCACACAAAACCAGATTTTAGGACCTTACACAAACCACTGATTTTTGAGTTGTGCATGGGATACCCGGTTCAACCCGATGTGGGTTCTAATTTGGATATATAATGTTCCTTTTTCCATATAGTACCTTAAATTTGTTGTTTTTCCAGACTGTTAATTCTCTGGCGTTTGGTGTGGCGTTTTCTAAGATCTGTTGGTGTATATCTTCCCTGTTTTTGAGTATATCTCCCTTTACCTTGTTGAGCC
Organism: Oreohelix idahoensis; assembly: GCA_024509875.1. Taxonomy (NCBI): domain Eukaryota; kingdom Metazoa; phylum Mollusca; class Gastropoda; order Stylommatophora; family Oreohelicidae; genus Oreohelix; species Oreohelix idahoensis. The sequence goes on from JAMPIV010012479.1 coordinate 152,491, forward strand.
TTGTGATGTTTGGGCTCTGACTTATTGTATGCCACCTTCTTATTTATTGCCCTTGATATTAACTCTTGTATTTATATTTGGAATACCCTGCTTTGTAATGTTTTGAAATTTATCTTACTCTTGTAGTGAATATTTGTGGTGTATATTTTATTTAAATATTTTGTTTTACTTTAAACTTTCTCCTTTGCTCTGTGTCGTAATTAGATAAGTTTGAAAGTTATTTATGGTCCCGCCTGAGTAGAGTGGATGGTGATAAGTACGTGAGAAATAAAGGTGTGAGAAATAGATTTCACGAGTGAATAGTTTAAGGAGAAGATCTGTCTCTGGAATGAGAAGTTTCTCTAGTCCAGCCTATCTATATGACTATACTTTAGTACAAGACAACCTTGCCCCTCCTTATACCTAGAAATATAAGTTTAACTACACACACACACATACACAACTATGTGACAACAAGACACACAGACGTGAAAACTATGGTGATTGGGTATGGGTCTGACCAACACACAAAGTTACCAACGGGCTGATCACCCGTTTGCCAGTCACTTCGATTACGGAAACAACAGCAAATGGATTGATTTGCCGTTGCCCTAAAGACGCCAATAGGCGTGATGGGAAACAATGGCGAAGAAAACCTATCTGCTGTTGCCCTAAGACGCCACTAGGCGTAATGGCCACTGACTGCTTTGACGGTCGGTGGCTAAGGACGGAAGAAGAAGAAGAATACACAAAGTTAAGTTCTTTGTTGTTTATTATCATTTAACTTGACAACACCAAATATCTAAAGAAAGATCAAATAAAATCAGAATTTTATACATAGCAAATTAACAGAATACATGTGCCCTCCCCTTATTGAGAAAGAAAGAACTCAACAAGTTAATAAACCCAAAAGTCAAAGGTTAGCACTATGTTACAGCATAGACAATAAAGAAAAGAACAAATTTCCCACTAACGCTATCCAGTAAAATAAACAATATTTAAGCATAATCCAGATAATACAATTTTCCTGTACAAAGAAAATATTCACTCTCTCTGGCCACTCACTCGCTTTTCTTACCTACTTGTGGTGAAAAAATGTCTTAGACATACAATTCCTGAATATATAATTTCCAGTGTTTTTATCTTCCAACTTTGCCCCAGTCCCTCCTCTAATAATTAAATTTTATAAGGGGGACGCCTAATTTGGTGGTCGATTCCTGGATAGACAAATGTCACCTCGAATAGTTAATGTAGAAAAAACCGAGATCTTGTGTTCACAGATAAACAGTAGAAAATACTTCCAGTACAGGGAAACATCTGGTTGCAAAAAAAAACACAGTTATTTATGATGGTGATGGTAAATCCTATCGGCTGGCTCTGGGGTGAGTGCCGATTTTGAAACAGCGTAACTTGCTGGATAAATTCGCTGATACGACTGTCAAAAGTCCGATAGTAAGGTTATTTGTGTTACGCCACAGTGGGCTGATAAAATTGAATAAATATTTCTGGTTATTGGTAAGTCCAGTTAACTTTACTATTTAATGTTTATGTGTCTCTTTGGCCAATCCTGTTCACAAATGAACTTGGGGACGTGTAAGCCAAGAAGAAGAAAACATTCACCAATCAGTAAATGAAGAAAAGGACCAAAATAGACCGCTGGTCGCCCTTGATCAGGTCATGCTTAAGAATAGAGAAACATTTATGAAAAAAATGCTACTAATATAGATAGCTACATATATGTACATGGAAGGGGACAAGACGATCTCTTATCCTCTCCGTCAGTCCTGATTAAAGTTAAAAGGCACACAGTGTCTTTAGCCTATCCTATCGCGCGTCGCTTAGCGGGTACAGGTTTGGTTGAGGTATGCAGCCTTTCCCCTCCTGCCCCGGTCACATTCAGCATACACTGTCTATTATTATTTAATTATCCATTCGCGCACTTAACGAATATCGCCTGTCATTAATAGCTATTAGATTGTCGGCGTATGTGGGTCGTCGTATGGTATTAAATAACAGTCACTTACTAAAATTACACAAAATGAAATATAACGTGAATTCTATTCTGTCATTTATCAGTCGTGCCTAGTGTATTAATTAGTCAACTTAAACGTCTCTTCTTGTGTGATAGAGCGGGTGGTAAATTATTATTCAACTGAACAACTGGTAAACAAATAGCTACGCGTTATTTTTCACTGGTCTTTAACAGCTAGACTTTAAGTAAATTATAATGGTAAACGTTAACACGTTAAAGCACAAATTTATATTACCAGAAAATCAGAATGAAATCTCCACGAAGGCTATTAACACACCTTCCACAATGGTTCTAGACTACGTGTTTAGACTATCCGAAAAATTCTGAGCGACAACTGATAACTGTTTTAGAAGACACAGTTTATATACCATCCCGGTTATCTGCTCTCCAGAGGATGCTAATTTTCACACTTGTGCATAGCAGAGAAATCAGAAACCAAAATTCCCAAGATAAAAGGTTTTCACGGTCACTCTGTTGGCGTTGCTAATCGACAACAGAGACTTAAAACGTGTAACGGGTTCCCGTAGATTTGGCCCGCTTCTGGAGATCACAGAGTTATCTCCCCCTGTATGTACGAACATCAAAGGGTACTCGGGGAAAATATTTTTGCCCGAGCGACTCACTTCAAAAGGTCCGGTGTTATTCCACGTGCATCTGTCTGATATCCGATGATTGACAGATCAGCTCGCATGAGAAACTCAGGTAAACAAACTTGATTCGCTCCCTGTTATGACTGGCAGGTCACGGAAGTTGGTAAACTTTTCGTTTGTTTATGTCTCAAGGAAAAGAGGCGTGGATTAAAAATGAGTAAACGCAGGCTGTCAATGCATGGCTTTGCTAGCGAATCATAGAATGCCACGAGGTCACGAAACACTGTCAGATACTGTAGGCTATATTTCCATTATACTTCATACTCTGTTAATTTTTGTTCTGGCAATATAAAATTTTATTATGTTTTGTAGTTCCCTGGGTAGGTCAACTTGTAGCACATTTTCTAGTGATAGTGAGTGTTGTGCTTTCAAATATTCTTTGAGTGGTTTTCTTTGCTGTTCATATTTCTTGCATGTTAGCACATAATGAGCTATGGTATTTCTCTCAAGACATGCTTCACAGTGGGGTTCCTCTATCATAAGATATCATATTCCTAGTTGTACTCTGATAAGCTTTTTATTGCATGGAATTTTTGGTTCTCTATTTATCTGACATGTTTGTGTTGGATCTTTCAACAGCTTATAAGCATGTCTAGCTTTCTGGCTTTGTTTCCAATCTTCTGACCATTCCATTGCTATTAGACTTTTTATTATGCTTTTGATCTCTGTAGAGCCCAAACCTGTGTTTATGTGCTTAAGGCTGCTTCTTCCTGTATTAGCTTCATTGTCTGCTACCTCATTTCCTTCTATTCCCACATGTGCAGGTATCCATGCTATTAGTACTGTGCAGCCTCTGATATTTAGGCATGTGCTAAATTGAAATATTTCTTCTGCTATGTCTGATCGGCTACATTCGTGTGCATTACTTAGTGCTTGTATTGTTGATAGAGAGTCACTTAAGATCGTTAGCTTATTAGGGGGCTTGTCAGTAGTTATTTCCAGTGCTTTTGCTATTGCAACTATTTCTGCTGTGAAGATAGATGTATTTTCAGTTATACTATAATTTTTCTTTAGCCTCCATGCTGGGATATGTATTCCTATATGTGCCGTGTACTGGAATAGAGCCTACAGTAATCTGACAGCTTATTGTAACCTTATAGCTGCTCTCTGATTTGCTAGCTAAACATGCATTTTACCAACTGTCTATTTCTGCAACGTACCATTTTGTCCCCGCCTTCTTTTCTTTAAACACTAGCCAACGCTGTGTTTACAATCTTCGTTGACCTGTCAGTCATAACAGGAAGCAAATCAGGCTTTGTTTACTTCGTTCAACTCACGCGAGCTCATCTGTCAATCATAATACCCGACAGACAGCATGCGAGAAAGCGACGGCACAGACCCTGTGTAGTTTTACTCAGGGAAAGTCTAGAACTCCCCTGTGCTCTTTGATCTCGAGACGCGGGCATTCTGAAGAGAAACCTGCTAGCAGAACTTAAGTCTTTGATGTCGGTCAACAACTTCAGACGATGCTCCCATGTACTTAACCATTTCTGGTGTTATACCATCATGCCCTGCTGCTTTGCCCATCTTGATTTTCTCCCGTGCTGCCTTCAGTTCTTCCATCTTTATGTCATCTTCACCACCATTGGTTTTCTCTTCTGTACTAGTGGTAATCATTTCTGATGCTTGACCTTGCTCGCCATCAAGGAGTTCTGAGAAATATTCTTTCCATCTTTCCATTACTTCCTTCGGGGCAGTAAGCAATTTGCCTTGCTTGTCCCTTATAAATTTGAGAGGGCATTGTTTTTCCTTCCTCGTGTTCTTTAGGGTCTTATAGAACAATTTCTGGTTTTCTTGCGCATCTTTTTCTAGCTTTTCTCCAAATTCTTCCCAGGACTTCTGTTTTGCTACTAGCACCTTGTTCTTTGCTTCTGTTCTGAGTATCACATATTCTCTCTGTTATTTAGAGTTTAGGTGATGGGCATTATGATACCATTCCCTTACACTTTCTATTGGGATATCTTAGGCCCTTTCTTTAGTTCCTAGGGGTGATGTGGTCTGTTTCACCGGCCGCCTTGTTCCCAGAGTTGCTATGGTACCCATTTGCTGACCCAGGGCTTTTCTAAAAAATTTCATTGCACTTACTGTGCAAGAAATATTTGTTAGGATGTCAGTTTACTTTTTTGTTTTCACCGACTTCGCTCTGTTCCCAGGTAGATTTATAGTTGGTATTGTAAGACATATCTGGGTTTTAATTGATTTTAACTATGTTTCCCAAACTCGTGGTTTTACCTGAGTGCCAATTATTTTAGAAGGTTTTACTTCTTTGTATGCTTCTTTTCTATTTTTTTAGTTTGTATTATGTCGTGACTTGCATTTCTTATTTTTTATATTGTTCGAATTTGTTTAGATGTCTATTTCTTCTATATCTTTAGCTTGTTTTTCTTGTTTTGATTTGAGTTTCTCTTCTTGCAATTTCTTTGTCCCCATTTTGGAGCACTTGGGTTTTTAGATTCCCTGTGTAGGGAGTTTTTGCCCTTATTATTATTTGCACTGGATTTATTTGCTTTGGCATATTTGAGGGTATTTCTTGCTGCATCTTTTAGTATTTCTTCTGAAAGGTTATTTTTGTAAATGTATCTTTTCTTATCATTCCTAGTTTCATTCCTTCGTCATTTCACTTTAAAGTCTTTGGCTTCTTTGATTGTAATTTGTTTGTCCATGGAGTGGGGTTTTTATTCTAGTCCTTTGTTTCACTTTATTACTGCATGTGTGGTGGCATATCTATGTGGTATGTAATATTGGTGCTATTTTTAGTATTTCTACTGTTTGATTGTTCGCATATGTTTATATCTTCACTAATTATTTTGTCGTTTCAATCCTTCCATTTCAGTTGTCCAGTGTTTTTTCTAGTGAATATTGGTTTTTATCACTTTGTTATCGCCCATAATTTTTTTATTTATTGCTGAGTTTATTGGCACTCATGGTTGTCTTTTTGTGGTTAATTCTAGTTGTTGACCCTGATCATCATTAGTATTTATTAGTTCCCTATTTTACTAGCATTAATTTTCCTGATTTATCTATTTTGTTACCTCCCCAGGCTTTATGATGGGCATTATGATAGTCTCCCCTACTATTACTGTTTAAAAAAAGGTAAAGGAACCCGTTACACGCCCATTGAGGCATATTGGGAATATGGTGTTAGGCCCATATTATCTTGACCGTCGGCACACTAGGGGTGATGTGGTCGACATCACACCGGCCGCCTTAACCTTCCCAGAGTTGCTCTGGTACCCATTTGGGGCTGGGTCGACCCAGGAGCCGTTTGTGGCCTAAAAAATTCCCACCTCATCTGGGGATTGAACCATAGACCACTGCGCTAGGAAGCCAATGCACTAACCACTATGCTACCGCGGCTACTATTACTGTTTACTTTAATCTGTTGTTCACCACAGTTTCCATTACTTTCCCTATGTGAGATGTCAAAGCTATTGGTCTGTAAGAGCTCGCATCATGAGCCTCCTTATCTGGTTTTAGTATTGGTATGACTACTGCTACTTTCCATGCCTTTGGTATTTTACCTGTTTTCCATATAATATTGAATAGAGAGGTTATTACTTCTTTGGTTATTTTGGTCTATTTTTTAGTATTTCGTAGTTTAGAATGTCGTGACCTGATGCTGAATTTGATTTCTCATTTATCGCCTTTTCTACTTCCTCTACAGAAATTTCGGAGTTTAGATAAGATTTCTCCCCTATATCATTTATCTCGTTTTTCCTTAGTTTTGTTATGAGTATTTCTCTTCTTTCTATTTCTTTGTGCCCCAGATTTTCCCTAGCACTTACATTATAGAAGTACTTTGCTAGGGTATTTGCTTTTTGCTTGTCTGATTCTGCCCGTTCTGGAATTTTGATAGTAGGCATTACTGTTCGTTTTGGGTTCCATTTAAGGGATTTTAATCTTTTCCACACCTCTGTAACTGAATGAGTGCTTGGATTGAGGGTTTGGCAGAAAGTTTTCCATCAAGTTTCCTTTTCCTGTAATATTATTTTATTTGTTTCATTTCTTATTCTCTGATACTGTTCACAGTTAACATGGGTCCTATTTCTTCTATATTTTTGTAGGGCTTATTTTCTTTCTTTAGTTTTGTCTGTACATTTGTTTGTCCACCTTGGAGCTGGGTTTTTATTCCAGTGTTCTGTTTTCTCTTATTCTGTTATTCTGCTTTGGAGATATGTGTGGTGGCATATTGGAGTGTGGTATGTGTTTGGCTGCTATTTTTAGTATTTCTACTGTTAGATTGTTCGCATATGTATTTATATCTTCACTAATTATTTTGTCTAGTTTCAATCCTTCCATTTCAGTTCGGAAAGCTATCCAATCAGTTTTTTTATAGTGGAATATTGGTTTTTCTACTCCTTTGTTTACTGCATACTTTTGTTTGATTGTTATATCTATGGGTATGTGATCTGAGTTAGTATCATTTAATGTTTCACATTTTGCTTTGGCTAAGTTGGCTGTTACTATGCCGATGTCTATTGACGAGTCGGGTTGATCTGCGCTTGGGTTAATTCTTGTTGCTGATCCATCATTCAGTAACATTAGTTCTCTATTTTCTATGAAGTCTAGTAGTAGTTTCCCTGATTTATCTATTTTGTTACCTCCCCATGCTTTGTGGTGTGCATTAAAGTCCCCCACTATTATAGTTTTGAGCTTTCGCAATTACTTTGATGTCCTGTTCTTCACATGACTTGTGCATGGCGGTCATCCATACAATGTTTAGCAACCAAAGGTGTCGTGTTTCAAGACTGCGACCATGCTCACACATACAAGGGCGTTGGATAATTACAGTAAAAGCTAGGCTATAGCCTACACTATTTTCAGTGACTTAGCTTGAAGTATTTTACAGGGAACGCTTGAATTGGAAACACAGACAGAAGTTGGCAACTTAACAAGCGAAGTCAAGAGTAGTTGGCTAGCATGCAGACGAACTGTGTTAGTGTATAAATTTATTAGCGCATGTTAACCAAACGTTAGAAAGTACAGTTAGACTTAACAACCTCAGGGGTTGTAGATACCGGAAGATAACCGTGCGTCGTAATTGTATAAAATCAAAACAGATCCTCAAGGATTAAAAGTTACGTTTTTCGCTAATCACAGCATAGCTGTCTGTTCCTTCAGGTGAGATTTAATTTTAATATTAATCTGCCATTTACAAGTGATTATATTATAGCCTACTTAATTGCCTTCACTGGTTGTTGAATGTCACCAGATATAAAAGACTTATGGTAATCTCGAAACGATCGTTCCGCACAGAATATTCACTTGGAGTTATTTCTCTTTAACAGTGTTTCGTGCGTTAGCAGTGTTTAATGGACATGTTTCGGAATGTGCAAGTATCGATTGTAAGTAGGAACTGTCACACTATTTGACAGAGACAAAATGCAGAGACAATCATAAACAAAATAAATTTTAAAAAGGGCTAGACAGATTACGAACTGATGTACGAAAGTCAGTCCGTCAAATTAGCAGTCTATCCGTTGTCCGTCAGTCAATCATAAGGAGTAAATTAGTCAAGTCACTCGGTCTGACAGTCAATACATGAATCACTCCGTTAGTTAAACAAATAATATTTCTTCATTCTGTGAGTCAGTCCATCAGTGGTGCATTGTCATCGCACTCACATACAAAATCGATTTCGCCACAATTATCTTAGTAATCTACACATAGGCCTACTACACTGCGTCACATGTTTAGTTAGTGGTTTCATCGTCAACATTAGAACACACATAAGCAAAGATGTTACCTAATATTAATCCTAACCCTACCCCTTTCCCACCTTCTTCTTCTTCTTTGATCCTTAGCCGACGACCGTCAAAGCAGTCAGTGGCCATCACGCCTAGTGGCGTCTTGTAGGGCAACAACAAATTGATTCCACTTTGCTCGGTCGGTGGCCATCCTTCGTACAGTGCCCCAACTCTGGTTCATTCTTTGCATCTCAGCCTCCACAGTCCTCCGCCAGGTTGTTTTTGGTCGGCCTCTTTCGTTTTCCTTCAGGGGTCCAAAGCATAGCTGTTCTTGTGATGGCATCGGGGTCTCTTCTGAGGACATGACCAACCCAGTTCCAGCGTCTGCCAGCTATGATGGTGTGCATGTCCTCTTGCTTGCTACGAGTAAGCAGATCTTGGTTAGTGATGGTATTCGGCCAAAAGATTCGGTGAATTTTTCTTAGGCATGTTGTGTGACAAGAGGACAATTTCGACATTTCCTTCTCTGTAACTCTCCAGCATTCCGCACCATAGAGAAGCACAGAAAGCACACAGCTCTGATATAATCTTAATTTTGTGCTGTATTGGGAGGACTTCCAGATGTTGTTTAGGCTAAAGAAGGCTGTTCTTGCCTTATTCATTCTGATGTTGATGTCTTTGCCTGCCCCGCCGTCTGGTGTTACTATGCTTCCTAGGTATGTGAAGGTATCTGTCTGTACCAATTGCTTATTCCTTACTGATATGGGCTCAGGGTTGCTCACATTGAGCGTCATGACCTCAGACTTCTTTAAATTGATGTTCAAGCCCACCTGCTGGCTAAACTTGTCAATTAATTCTATCCGTTTTTTCCTGGATGTGTTGATGTGAATGTGCTAGTAGTGCAATGTCATCTGCATATTCCAGATCTTCCAATGTAGAAAATGTTGTCCATCTTATTCCTCTTGGACTGCCCTCTGTTGTCTGGCGCATCACCCAGTCTATGACTGTTAGAAATAGAGTGGTTGATAAGGGGCATCCCTGTCGTACTCCTGTCTTCACCTCAAAGGTTAGGTTGCTCTGCCCAACACTGCACGTAAAGTTTGCATAGAGACTTTTTATGATTGACACTATGCAGCTTGGAATTCCATAAGCCCTCAGTATTTTCCATAAACTGTCCCTATGTATGCTGTCAAAAGCCTTTTCAAAATCAACGAAATTAATGTAAAGCTGTCTTTGCCATTCTGAGCACTGCTCTATAATGTTCCTGAGAGTGAATATATGATCTACACATCTCCTGTTCTTTCTAAATCCTGCTTGTTCTTTCCTCATTTTGTGAGCTACTGCCTTTGAAATTCTCTGTATAATTATCCTGCCTAGTATTTTGCTGGGAACTGAGAGAGGAGTGATTCCTCTCCAATTATTGCAGTCTGCAAGATCTCCCTTCTTGGGCAATTTGACAATTATTCCTTTGTTCCACTCTGATGGTGTTGTCCCAGTTTTCCAGACTTGTGCAAATAGTGGTTCTAATAGTTCTGCTGCTAGCTCAGGGTCTGTCTTAAATAGCTCTGCATTTAAGTTATCATGGCCCGGAGCTTTGCCGTTCTTTAACCCTTTGATTGCTGTGATGATTTCTTCTTTTCGTGGAATGTCTGTATTCACATCTAGATCGTTTTCAGCTTCAGGAACATTCAATTGTGTCTCTGGTGGTTCCTTGTTCAGAGTTTCTCTGAAGTGCTCTGCCCATCTTGTTTCTTGTCCCTCTGCTGTCGTGATGAGATTACCTTGCTTATCTCTTACTAATGTAATATTGTTTGCACCTCGTTTTCCGCTGATGAATTTAGTTATTTTGTATACTGTGCTTTGTTCATTTCTCAGTGCTGCCTTCTCTGCCTGTCTTGCAAGATCGTCTAGGAAATTCCTTTTGTTGGCTCGGGTTTGGCGTTTAACTTCCTTGTCCAGCTGACTGTACTGTTCGCTATATAGTTGCTTTAACCTGGGGGACTTCGCTTCTGTTTTCTTTCTTTTCATTTCCTTTCTCATCGTTATGGTGTTTAAAGTTTCTGGTGTTATCCAGTCTTGCTTCTTCCTTTCCTGGAATCCCAAGCATGATTTGCTGCTTTTGTTGTATATTGTTGAAATGGTGTTGAAATTCTGGTCTATATCATCAGTCAATGTCTTTTCCTGACTTTTGGCAAATTGATATCGTTTCTTTATGTCGGCCGTAAAAGCTTTTCTGGTAAGGGAGTCCTTCAATTTGCTGATGTCAAACCTTTTCTGTGTAGTTACAGTTGGTGCAGCCCTTCTTAGTTTCACTTTCAGTTTTGCTACTACTAAATGGTGATCACTTCCCACATCTGCACCTCTTCTTACCTTCACATCTTGTAATGCATGTCTCCATCTACCGTTAACCATGATGTGGTCTATCTGGTTTCTGTCCCGACCATTTGGTGACTCCCATGTTAATTTGTGAATTTCCTTATGTGGAAAATTTTCTTTATGTGGGTCTAATTTTCGTTTGAGTGCCGCATTTCCCTCTTTCATTAATGTACCCCGTAATATTCGAGGCGAAAAAGGTTATCATTTTATGCTACATTGAAACTTTATTTCTTGTACAGAGTCTATCCCCCCATTTTACTCGATTTTTGCTGTCGGCTCAGGAGCCGCCGTCCTTGTCCGCACTCCTTCAAATGTCCTCGCCAGGTTGTTAATTCGGTCGACGAAAAATTCAAATGCCGTCGCCCGGGTTTATCCTGTATTGTGTTGTACCAACTATGTATTTCGCATTGAGGTCTCCCATTACTATAACAAGATCATATCTAGGTGTGTCTTCCATTTCTTTCTGCAGTTTTTGATAGAATTCATCCTTGACCTCCTCATCGCTGTCATTCGTTGGTGCGTAGCATTGTATTATTGTAGTGTTGGTGAATCTCCCTCTCAATCTTAATCTTATCAGTCTGTTGTTGATGGGTTTCCATTCCAGTAATGTCCTTTCTATTCCTTTCTGTAGAATAATGGCTACGCCTTCATTGTGTTGTCCATCCTCTCTTCCAGAGTAAAGTACTGTTTCTCCTGTTGCTGTTTTAACTTTTCCTGCCCCTGTCCATCTGCTCTCGCTTATCCCTAGAATGTGTAACCTATAGTTTCTCATTTCTGCCGTGACCTGTCTTAGTTTACCTGTCTCGTACATTGTCCTGACATTCCAAAAACCTATTCTTGTATCCTGTTTTGCGGTCAGGACATCCGTTTTCATGTCAGTGGCTTCCTTTCGGCTTTCACCACTGACAGTCATACGAGTCACAGACTCTGAATGTCCATCCCGCAGCAAAGTTTGTTCATTTATTATTGTTTCCGTAACTTCATTGTTTTTTTTACACAGACAGGGGTGTCAGCCCTGTGCTAAAACCCCCAGCCTGGAGGACCAAGGTACCAGCTTTTGTCTGACCCCTACCCACACAGACCAGTCCAGCTTGGTTGAACCTACCAGGAGTAAAACTCCCACTGGCATAGCTCTGGGGATTATCAGGGTACGCAAGCTGCCATACCGCTACAAGGTATAGGTACCATTGATGGCAGTTTCCCACCTTATTGATACATAATAAATCTGAAAAACAAAATGCAAGACAACATCGTATTCTTCTTCTCCTTTCTTCTTTGATCCTTAGTCGCCGACTGTCAAAGCAGTCAGTGGCCATCACGCCTGGTGATGCTATGTTATAAATAAACATATGCTACGTTATAAATAACGAATAATAAACTTTCAACTTGCCCATAATGAATCCCTAATTGAATTCGTAAGAATAGGCATTTGGGCTAAAGACGACCACGCAGCCCACGGTGCTTCATTTCAACCGAAAGCTGTACCATGATAAAAGTAGACCAGTGAATGGTAGACCTACAGATATCACCAGAAAAGATGTTTTATTTATGCATCCTGTAAGAGCGATGTTGTGTTGTTACCCATATAAGTTTATAAACCAATAAAACGGTATTGAATCAGTTTTACAAATAACAGTTCACATGAGACAAGGGACGTTTCGGGTTTTACCCTTCGTCAGCCACAAACAGGTGACAAAGACAAAAATTACATATAGGTACTACAAAACTATACGGTGATGAGAAACATACAACAAATGGGTGATACAAGCAGATGGAAAAAGTAAACAATAACCCGAAACGTCCCTTGTCTCATGTGAACTGTTATTTGTAAAACTGATTCAATACCGTTTTATTAGTTTATAAACTTATATTCCTTACCAGTTTTACTGCAGCCCCTTAATTTATTTACTTGTGTTGTTACCCATCAGTAAAACCTACTCATGTATTGGTTTGTAATTTTATCCTCATAATTCATCAGAAAGTGTTTATCTCATAAGCTGAATTAATAATAAGTCATGTCAAAAGTTTAATAATTGATAAGTGAAGTCACTTCATGAATAATGTAGGGTAAAAAGATAATGTGAAAAAGAAGAGAAATGTGCAAAGAAGTATAAATATAAATTTAATGCTGAAATATAAAAAAAAAGAAGTTGGACACTTTAATGTTCCATGAAATGTTCAAGGTTTTTTAAAATTGTATTTCATACACTTACAACCATCATTTGGTTTTATTTAGTCATTTAAATAGATATTTTTCTGTGTACTCAGCATACTTGTCAACCTCCTGAGACAAAAATCTGTACGCCAGACCCAAAAAATCCTTACAAACACCCAAAAATCCTTATGCAAAAAATATATTAATAAATTATACACAATACAGTTTTAAAACGAGAAATGACATATACAAATCTATTAGCATTTGAATTAGTGTGGTATAAAACATGCTAATAGTCTCATGCTGTTCTTTACATATAAAAAACTTAGTGATCGTGAGGTACTATTCTTTCGATGCACAGTGTTTTGTATTATAATCAACACATGCACTTTTAGCACTTTGCAGAATTGCATTTGTGGGCTTAAAGTCTGCACAGCATGTATCAATGTTAATCTTACACTGTAAACAAGAAGTGAGTGTGTCTGCATTCATGGACCTCCTGCAGTCGGTGTGGACTTTTTTATTGAAAAATAAAGCAGCGAAGTTTACGCAAACAAACTTTTTTTCTAGTTATGTAGGGCCGACACAGAATATTATGACATTAATTTATTGGAAATATTTAAATGATCAAAATATAACTGGAAAGATTAAGAGAACGACAAAAAAAACAAACAAACAAACAAACAAACAACAAAGCAAAGCTTACAGCAATAACAACAAAAAATTTAACAAATTATGAACAGAATATCAAATCTAGGAAGAAAAACGTAGCACCAAAAATTTACAAAATTATTTAAGAGTTGGTAGCCTAGACCAGTGATAATAGATTGCCACTTTATTAAAAAATAAAGCAGCGAATCTTGACCGCTGAAATAAAGTAGGTAGGCCTACTCAATGCAAATAAACTTTATTTTTCTACTTTTGTAGGGCCTACACAAAATTTTATGATATTAATTTATTGGAAATATTGAAATGGTCAAAATATAACTGGAAAGATTAAGAGAACGACAAAAATAAAATACAACGAAGCAAAGCAAAACAACAGCAAAAAAAAAAAATTAACTAAATTGTGATCAGAATATTAATCTAGGAAGAAAAAATGTACTACCAAAAATTTACAAAATTATTATTTAAAAATTGATAGCCTAGAGCAGTGATAATAGATCGCCGCTTTATGAAAAATAAAGCAGTGAATCTCAATCACCGAACTAAAGTAGGCATACTCAACGCAAACAAACTTTATTTTTTTAGTTATGCAGGGCCTATACAGAATATTATGACATTAATTTATCGGAAATATACCGAAGGGCAAGATATAACTGGAAAGATTAAGACAGCGATTAAATTGCAACAAAGCAAAACAACAGCAATATTTAACCAAGTTATAGGTACTTAGTTTTTTTTAAACAAATTGGCGTCGAAGTGTCTTGGCAAGCATGGCTGATAACAGGTAACTTTAAAAATACGTCATGTCATGCTGAAAGCCGAAAGTGTTTGAGGCCGAATTCAAAGTTTTTGCCGAATTGTTGGGTATAAAAGGATTTGATTGGTTGCTGCGAGAGACTTCAGTTTAAAAACAGACGCAGAGATTCCCGGAATAAAAAAATTGGTTTTAAAAAAACCTGGGCTAGAAAATATTTTCTGATTTAAAAAACTTAGGTTGGAAAATATTTTTAGAATTAAAAAAAAAAAATTCGATTAAAAAAATTTTTTTTTTTGGGAGGGAGGAAAAATCCGTACAACGAGTCTATGCAGCCGTACACTGCTAAAAGTATCAAAAATACATACATTGTACGAAAAATTCGTACAAGTTGACATGTATGACTCAGTATACAATTCTGCAACAATCCATGTTTCACTTAAAGCAGTTGAAAAAAAATCAGTTTGTGACTAGAGTACAAATAATACACATATTAAGGTGCGATGCTATCTGTGGCACCACCTCAGATTTGGTGAAAAGAAGCTCACACAACAAGCAGAAGAGAGGAGAAAATGTCGAAAGGAACACCGGGAAAATAAGCAGCTGAGGGCTGTCACCTCAGGGGCACATTCCCATAGTCAGTTATGACTGAAGGGGCTATTATTGTTATGGTGCAAGGGCAACAAACATAACGAACAAAAAATTTGTGCATGCAGCCAGGGCCGTAGATAGGACTTTATTAAGGGGGGGGTTTTTTAATTAAAAAAAATTTTTAATGCACTATTTTGGTACCAGTACAGTATAATCTCCCCCCTCCCGTATCTATGGCCCTGCATGCGGCTGTTAGCACATAGCAACAGAAACCATTGCTGCATACGTTTATGACTGCTTGGTGCTGCATACGTTTATGACTGCTTGGTGCTGCATACGTTTATGACTGCTTGGTGCTGCATACGTTTATGACTGCTTGGTGCTGCATACGTTTATGACTGCTTGGTGCTGCATACGTTTATGACTGCTTGGTGCTGCAGGGATGAGCAGCAGAGGTGGTTCCATAAGGAGCATAAGAGAAAATCTTGATGATGTGTTTGTGTTCCTCAGATAAATCAGATTCAGCACTACCTAAATCACATGTGAGTTGATAGACATCATGTACAACAGCAGCTTTCCCAGGATTAATGAACCTACCATGAGTGCTTACCAGCGCAAAGCCACAAATGAAATGCATGTCTCACCATCTGAAGTGAAGTTTCACAGCATGACACAAACTCTGGAGCATGAGAGGCAGGAACGTGAGCGGATCGTTCTCTGGCGGCAGCCGCTGTTAACCCTGCAGTATTTTGGATGTGAGTTGCTGGAACTAGCTTATGTTCTTGCTAGCAGGTATTTTATAAACAAATTTGTGTGTGGATTTCGTCACATTAAACCTAAATTCATCATCATCATGTGAATTTCTGAGAGTTGTAGGTGAATGTATCACTGCTCAGATCTTCGATGCTGTTCTGCTGTCCAGTGTAGTTCCCAGGGGTATCGGAGGAGACAGATGATGAATAGGACTACTTCTTCCACATGCATGTCATAAGTGGCATATAATGTGAGGTTGGGCATATCGCTGGCAGCCTGATCATGTAAAAGAAGTTGCTACAGAAACCACCCACTGTAAGAGCATAATGAATGCTGTGATGCTGGTTACCTGCAAGAGAACCATCTGTAGTGTTAGATCTATGCTCCATTGGGAGCAACAGGGGCAAGAGAACCATCTGTAGTGTTAGATCTATGCTTCAACGGGAGCAACAAGGACAAGAGAAAATGTCTTCTGTTGTTGGCTTCATAAAAGGTCAAGGTAGTTCCATAGCACTTTCCTTTGTGTTAGAGACTTTCACTGCGCTAGATTCAGCTTTATGAAGTGGGTTTACCAGTTCCCTTTCTTGCTGCCTTTGCCTTCCCTAACTCAAGAGCAGTCAAGTACTTATTTGCAGCTGGGTAAATTGAAGTTTAACATTGCCAGGTCTTGAATCTGATAACTTTGCTGCAAGAGCCAAGTGATTTAACCACTCTACCAGTCATACACTCACAAGTGAGAGCCAAGCTGTCCAATATCTTTTCTCTAATTGTGTTGCCGTCTATTTTGTCCATGTTTCTAAGTGTTTCTCAACATAACATCCACTGAAGGTTGATATTCTTCTGCTCGTATGTTTGTTGTTGTTTTTTTTTTTTCTCTCTAAAAATTTTTTTCTCAGGCATTCATGGCATGTTATTGATTTTAGGATTTTCATTGTTGTGTGTGTGTGTGTAAACCTGAAATACTGAGGGTTGTTATTTGAGTTGAATTTATAGTTTAGGGATAATTGTTAGGGCCTTTGTGTTATAGTTAAAATAAATAAATACGTGGACAGTTCTACAGCGTTTCCTGGAAGAAATTCAGCAATGAAATAGATGAACAGTACAGGGAACTGGAAGTTGTGGGGAGATGAGGTCACTGCTGCCAGTCAGCATGTCACTTCAAGAAGAAGAATGACTCCTCTATTCCTGGATTTATCTTGCTATCTCTGCTAGACCTATGTTTGTTGTACCATTATCAACTTCATATAGACATGAAGATAACAGTTGCTATCTCTGCTATGTTTGTTGTACCATTATCAACTTCATGTAGACATGAAGATAACAGTTGCTATCTCTGCTATGTTTGTTGTACCGTTATCAACTTCATGTAGACATGAAGATAACAGTTGATATCTATGCTATGTTTGTTGTACCATTATCAACTTCATGTAGACATGAAGATAACAGTTGCTATCTCTGCTATGTTTGTTGTACCGTTATCAACTTCATGTAGACATGAAGATAACAGTTGATATCTATGCTATGTTTGTTGTACCATTATCAACTTCATGTAGACATGAAGATAACAGTTGATATCTCTGCTATGTTTGTTGTACCATTATCAACTTCATGTAGACATGAAGATAACAGTTGATATCTATGCTATGTTTGTTGTACCATTATCAACTTCATGTAGACATGAAGATAACAGTTGCTATCTCTGCTATGTTTGTTGTACCATTATCAACTTCATGTAGACATGAAGGTAACAGTTGATATCTATGCTATGTTTGTTGTACCATTATCAACTTCATGTAGACATGAAGATAACAGTTGCTATCTCTGCTATGTTTGTTGTACCATTATCAACTTCATGTAGACATGAAGATAACAGTTGATATCTATGCTATGTTTGTTGTACCATTATCAACTTCATGTAGACATGAAGATAACAGTTGCTATCTCTGCTATGTTTGTTGTACCGTTATCAACTTCATGTAGACATGAAGATAACAGTTGATATCTATGCTATGTTTGTTGTACCATTATCAACTTCATGTAGACATGAAGATAACAGTTGCTATCTCTGCTATGTTTGTTGTACCATTATCAACTTCATGTAGACATGAAGATAACAGTTGATATCTATGCTATGTTTGTTGTACCATTATCAACTTCATGTAGACATGAAGATAACAGTTGCTATCTCTGCTATGTTTGTTGTACCATTATCAACTTCATGTAGACATGAAGATAACAGTTGATATCTATGCTATGTTTGTTGTACCATTATCAACTTCATGTAGACATGAAGATAACAGTTGCTATCTCTGCTATGTTTGTTGTACCGTTATCAACTTCATGTAGACATGAAGATAACAGTTTATATCTCTGCTTTGTTTGTTGTACCATTATCAACTTCATGTAGACATGAAGATAACAGTTGCTATCTCTGCTATGTTTGTTGTACCATTATCAACTTCATGTAGACATGAAGATAACAGTTGATATCTCTGCTTTGTTTGTTGTACCATTATCAACTTCATGTAGACATGAAGATAACAGTTGATATCTCTGCTTTGTTTGTTGTACAGTTATCAACTTCATGTAGACATGAAGATAACAGTTTATATCTCTGCTTTGTTTGTTGTACAGTTATCAACTTCATGTAGACATGAAGATAACAGTTAATATTTCTGCTTACAACTTTTCAGATTATATAAAAGGTAAATGTTGATTTTGGTGACAGTTGATATTTTTGCTTACAACTTTTCAGGTTATATAAAAGGTAAATGTTGATTTTGGTGACAGTTCATATTTCTGCTTACAACTTTTCAGATTATATTTTTGTTTTTTGTTTTTTTTTTTGTTGATTTTGGTGACAGTTCATATTTCTGCTTACAACTTTTCAGGTTATATAAAAGATAGATGTTGATTTTGGTGACAGTTGATATTTCTGCTTACAACTTTTCAGATTATATAAAAGGTAGATGTTGATTTTGGTGACAGTTGATATTTCTGCTTACAACTTTTCAGATTATATAAAAGGTAGATGTTGATTTTGGTGACAGTTCATATTTCTGCTTACAACTTTTCAGGTTATATAAAAGGTAGATGTTGATTTTGGTGACAGTTCATATTTCTGCTTACAACTTTTCAGGTTATATAAAAGATGTTGATTTTGGCGACAGTTGATATTTCTGCTTACAACTTTTCAGATTATATAAAGGTAGATGTTGATTTTGGTGACAGTTCATAGTTCTGCTTACAACTTTTCAGATTATATAACAGGAAGAGAACCGTACTTCTAACTGGCATGCTACTAATAGTTGCTTATTTAGTCTACCATGTGGAGGGAGCCCACCAAAAGGTTTGTGTACTGCTAACTATTTTAGTTATTCTTTCTTCTTCTTGTTTGTTGTTGTTGAGGTATGTGATTACTTGTATGTGCAGGGAATATAACTACTTTCTCATACAAAAATATGAGCTCTTGATAGCAATAATTATATGTACATTTTGTAACACGCTAGTGTGTGCACACTCAGACACTTAAGTTTAACATTTTTCACGTTTCATTATTAACACATATTATTGTTATTCATGTATTATCCTGTACATTATTTTTTTTTCATTTTTCTTCTAATAATAATAATAATAGCCCCTTCAGTCATAGCGAACTATGGAAATGTGCTGCTAAGGTGACAGCCCTCAGCTGCTTATTTTCCTGGTGTTCCTTTCAACGTTTTTTCATCTCTTCTGCTTGTTGTGTGTCTTCTGCTTGTTGTGTGAGCTTCTTTTCACTCAGTCTGAGGTGGCGCCGTAGTTATCAGCGCCACTTGGTGCGATCGGCAGCTTCATCCTCCCAGGTTTCTGGATTTATGTCCAGTGCCCTCAAGTCTCTCTTGCACACATCTTTGAATCTCAGCTGCGGTCGCCCACCTATTCTTTTGTCCTTAGAAGATATCTTTCAGGATGCGACCATCTTCCATGTGGTGGACGTGGCCAAGCCAGCGTAGTCTGCGCTGTTCAAGCAGTGTATGCATGATTTAAAGGCCAGCACGTGATAACACCTCCAACATTTGTCACTTTGTCTTCTAGCTTAGTCTTATTTATATTACTATTTTTCTCTACTGTTTTGATTCATCATGTCCCTGTTTGATTAGTTCTCACTTTCTTTTCTCTACTGTTTTGATTCATCATGGCCCTGTTTGATTAGTTCTCACTTTTCTCTACTGTTTTGATTCATCATGTCCCTGATTGATTAGTTCTCACTTTCTTTTCTCTACTGTTTTGATTCATCATGTCCCTGTTTGATTAGTTCTCACTTTCTTTTCTCTACTGTTTTGATTCATCATGTCCCTGTTTGATTAGTTCTCACTTTCTTTTCTCTACTGTTTTGATTCATCATGTCCCTGTTTGATTAGTTCTCACTTTTCTTTACTGTTTTGATTCATCATGTCCCTGTTTGATTAGTTCTCACTTTCTTTTCTCTACTGTTTTGATTCATCATGGCCCTGTTTGATTAGTTCTCACTTTTCTCTACTGTTTTGATTCATCATGTCCCTGTTTGATTATTTCTCACTTTCTTTTCTCTACTGTTTTGATTCATCATGTCCCTGTTTGATTAGTTCTCACTTTCTTTTCTCTACTGTTTTGATTCATCATGTCCCTGTTTGATTAGTTCTCACTTTCTTTTCTCTACTGTTTTGATTCATCATGTCCCTGTTTGATTAGTTCTCACTTTTCTCTACTGTTTTGATTCATCATGTCCCTGTTTGATTAGTTCTCACTGTCTTTTCTCTACTGTTTTGATTCATCATGTCCCTGTTTGATTAGTTCTCACTTTCTTTTCTCTACTGTTTTGATTCATCATGTCCCTGTTTGATTAGTTCTCACTTTTCTCTACTGTTTTGATTCATCATGTCCCTGTTTGATTAGTTCTCACTTTCTTTTCTCTACTGTTTTGATTCATCATGTCCCTGTTTGATTAGTTCTCACTTTCTTTTCTCTACTGTTTTGATTCATCATGTCCCTGTTTGATTAGTTCTCACTTTTTTCTACTGTTTTGATTCATCATGTCCCTGTTTGATTAGTTCTCACTTTCTTTTCTCTACTGTTTTGATTCATCATGTCCCTGTTTGATTAGTTCTCACTTTTCTCTACTGTTTTGATTCATCATGTCCCTGTTTGATTAGTTCTCACTTTCTTTTCTCTACTGTTTTGATTCATCATGTCCCTGTTTGATTAGTTCTCACTTTCTTTTCTCTACTGTTTTGATTCATCATGTCCCTGTTTGATTAGTTCTCACTTTCTTTTCTCTACTGTTTTGATTCATCATGTCCCTGTTTGATTAGTTCTCACTTTTCTCTACTGTTTTGATTCATCATGTCCCTGTTTGATTAGTTCTCACTTTCTTTTCTCTACTGTTTTGATTCATCATGTCCCTGTTTGATTAGTTCTCACTGTCTTTTCTCTACTGTTTTGATTCATCATGTCCCTGTTTGATTAGTTCTCACTTTCTTTTCTCTACTGTTTTGATTCATCATGGCCCTGTTTGATTAGTTCTCACTTTCTTTTCTCTACTGTTTTGATTCATCATGTCCCTGTTTGATTAGTTCTCACTTTTCTTTACTGTTTTGATTCATCATGTCCCTGTTTGATTAGTTCTCACTTTCTTTTCTCTACTGTTTTGATTCATCATGTCCCTGTTTGATTAGTTCTCACTTTTCTCTACTGTTTTGATTCATTTGATTAGTTCTCACTTTCTTTTCTCTACTGTTTTGATTCATCATGTCCCTGTTTGATTAGTTCTCACTTTCTTTTCTCTACTGTTTTGATTCATCATGTCCCTGTTTGATTAGTTCTCACTTTCTTTTCTCTACTGTTTTGATTCATCATGTCCCTGTTTGATTAGTTCTCACTTTCTTTTCTCTACTGTTTTGATTCATCATGTCCCTGTTTGATTAGTTCTCACTTTTCTCTACTGTTTTGATTCATCATGTCCCTGTTTGATTAGTTCTCACTGTCTTTTCTCTACTGTTTTGATTCATCATGTCCCTGTTTGATTAGTTCTCACTTTTCTCTACTGTTTTGATTCATCATGTCCCTGTTTGATTAGTTCTCACTTTCTTTTCTCTACTGTTTTGATTCATCATGTCCCTGTTTGATTAGTTCTCACTTTCTTTTCTCTACTGTTTTGATTCATCATGTCCCTGTTTGATTAGTTCTCACTTTTCTCTACTGTTTTGATTCATCATGTCCCTGTTTGATTAGTTCTCACTTTTCTCTACTGTTTTGATTCATCATGTCCCTGTTTGATTAGTTCTCACTTTTCTCTACTGTTTTGATTCATCATGTCCCTGTTTGATTAGTTCTCACTTTTCTTTTCTCTACTGCCTTTTGATTCATCATGTCCCTGTTTGATTAGTTCACTTTTCTTTTCTCTACTGTTTTGATTCATTAGTTTACCTGCATTAGAAACATCTGTCAGTCCGTCTGTTTTGAAGTTCCACATTGTGACTTTTCTTAATTAACTGACTTTTGATTTCGTGATCGTCTTACCAAAGGACGATACTCTGTTCAGGACATTTAAATCATTCTGGTCCTGTTTTTTAGTTCCACATTAGATCTGTCTTTAGTTCCACATTGACGATCTGTCAGGGCATTTAAATCATTCTGGTCTGTTTTGATAGTTCCACATTGGTGATCTGTCAGGGCATTTAAATTAAATCATTCTGGGCTGTTTTGATAGTTCCACATCACATTGACGATCTGTCAGGGCATTTAAATCATTCTGGTCTGTTTTGATAGTTCCACATTGACGATCTGTCAGGGCATTTAAATCATTCTGGTCTGTTTTGATAGTTCCACATTGACGATCTGTCAGGGCATTTAAATCATTCTGGTCTGTTTTGATAGTTCCACATTGACGATCTGTCAGGGCATTTAAATCATTCTGGTCTGTTTTGATAGTTCCACATTGACGATCTGTCAGGGCATTTAAATCATTCTGGTCTGTTTTGATAGTTCCACATTGACGATCTGTCAGGGCATTTAAATCATTCTGGTCTGTTTTGATAGTTCCACATTGACGATCTGTCAGGGCATTTAAATCATTCTGGTCTGTTTTGATAGTTCCACATTGACGATCTGTCAGGGCATTTAAATCATTCTGGTCTGTTTTGATAGTTCCACATTGACGATCTGTCAGGGCATTTAAATCATTCTGGTCTGTTTTGATAGTTCCACATTGACGATCTGTCAGGGCATTTAAATCATTCTGGTCTGTTTTGATAGTTCCACATTGACGATCTGTCAGGGCATTTAAATCATTCTGGTCTGTTTTGATAGTTCCACATTGACGATCTGTCAGGGCATTTAAATCATTCTGGTCTGTTTTGATAGTTCCACATTGACGATCTGTCAGGGCATTTAAATCATTCTGGTCTGTTTTGATAGTTCCACATTGACGATCTGTCAGGGCATTTAATAGTTCTTCTGGTCTATTTGGATAGTTCCACATTGACGATCTGTCAGGGCATTTAAATCATTCTGGTCTGTTTTGATAGTTCCACATTGACGATCTGTCAGGGCATTTAAATCATTCTGGTCTGTTTTGATAGTTCCACATTGACGATCTGTCAGGGCATTTTCATTCTGGTCTGTTTTGATAGTTCCACCATCTGTCAGGGCATTTAAGTCATTCTGATCTGTCAGGGCATTTAAATCATTCTGGTCTGTTTTGATAGTTCCACATTGGTGATCTGTCAGGGCATTTAAATCATACTGGTCTGTTTTGATAGTTCCACATTGACGATCTGTCATTGATAGTTCCACATTGACGATCTGTCAGGGCATTTAAATCATTCTGGTCTGTTTTGATAGTTCCACATTGACGATCTGTCAGGGCATTTAAATCATTCTGGTCTGTTTTGATAGTTCCACATTGACGATCTGTCAGGGCATTTAAATCATTCTGGTCTGTTTTGATAGTTCCACATTGACGATCTGTCAGGGCATTTAAATCATTCTGGTCTGTTTTGATAGTTCCACATTGACGTTTTAAATCATTCTGGTCTGTTTTGATAGTTCCACATTGACGATCTGTCAGGGCATTTAAATCATTCTGGTCTGTTTTGATAGTTCCACATTGACGATCTGTCAGGGCATTTAAATCATTCTGGTCTGTTTTGATAGTTCCACATTGACGATCTGTTCACTTTTCTCTACTGTTTTGATTCATCATGTCCCTGTTTGATTAGTTCTCACTTTCTTTTCTCTACTGTTTTGATTCATCATGTCCCTGTTTGATTAGTTCTCACTTTCTTTTCTCTACTGTTTTGATTCATCATGGCCCTGTTTGATTAGTTCTCACTTTCTTTTCTCTACTGTTTTGATTCATCATGTCCCTGTTTGATTTGTTCTCACTTTCTTTTCTCTACTGTTTTGATTCATCATGTCCTGTTTTGATTAGTTCTCACTTTTTTTCTCTACTGTTTTGATTCATCATGTCCCTGTTTGATTAGTTTCTCACTTTTCTTTTCTCTACTGTTTTGATTCATCATGTCCCTGTTTGATTAGTTCTCTCACTTACTTTTCTCTACTGTTTTGATTCATCATGTCCCTGTTTGATTAGTTCTCACTTTCTATTCTTTACTGTTTTGATTCATCATGTCCCTGTTTGATTAGTTCTCACTTTTCTCTACTGTTTTGATTCATCATGTCCCTGTTTGATTAGTTCTCACTTTCTTTTCTCTACTGTTTTGATTCATCATGGCCCTGTTTGATTAGTTAGTTTCTCACTTTCTTTTCTCTACTGTTTTGATTCATCATGTCCCTGTTTGATTAGTTCTCACTTTCTTTTCTCTACTGTTTTGATTCATCATGTCCCTGTTTGATTAGTTCTCACTTTCTTTTCTCTACTGTTTTGATTCATCATGGCCCTGTTTGATTAGTTCTCACTTTTCTCTACTGTTTTGATTCATCATGTCCCTGTTTGATTAGTTCTCACTCATCAACTACCTCTTTTCTCTACTGTTTTGATTCATCATGTCCCTGTTTGATTAGTTCTCACATACTTTTCTCTACTGTTTTGATTCATCATGTCCCCTGTTTGATTTAGTTCTCACTTTCTTTTCTCTACTGTTTTTGATTCATCATGTCCCTGTTTGATTAGTTCAGTGAACCACTTTTCTTACTGTTTTTGATTTCATTAGAAACCAGTGGTCCCTGTTTGATTAGTTCTCACACTTTCTTTTCTCTACTGTTTTGATTCATCATGTTCCCTGTTTGATTAATAGTTCTCATTTTCTTTTCTCTACCTTTTTTGATTCATCATGTGCCCTGTTTTGATTAGTTTTTCTCACTTTCTTTTCTCTACTGTTTTGATTCTTCCATGTCCCTGTTTGATTAGTTCTCAGTATGTCTTTCTTTTTGTCTACTGATTTTGATTCATCATGGAACCCCTGTTTGATTGTTCTCTATGTTTCACTTTTTCTCTACTGAGTTTTGATTCAACTCTCACAGACCCCTCCCTGTTTGATTAGATCAACTTGAATTTTCTCTACTGGTTTTGTATTCATCATGTCGTAATTGTGTTGATTAAGTTCTCTCACTTTTCTCCTAGCAATGTTTTGAGTTTTCATCATGTTGTGTCCCATGTTTGATTAGTTATCACTTGTTTTTCTTTCTACTGATTTTGTTATTTTCATCATCTCCCGTTATGTTTGATTAGTTTCTCAGCTTGGTAGTTTTCTCTACTGTTCTATTTTATTTGATTCATTCATGGCCCTAGTTTGATTAGTTTCTCACTTTCTTTTCATCCTTACTGTTACTTGATGGGAAACTTTCACGTTCATAGTTTGTCCCCCAAGATTTATCCAAAGGTCTCGTTAGAAAAGTTCATAGCTTTAGTTTTAGAGGCATTTATATGGAGACCAATTTTAACCGAGAGATGACACAAATTATTTATTGCTTCTTGGGATTGTCTTGGTGTTGAACTTAAGAATGCTACATCATCTGCGAAATCCAGGTCCCCCAGGAATTTTCCATTTGTCCATTTTATACCCAATTGTTTTCATTGTGGGTATAGTTCTTTTCATAACCATGTCAATAGCTATTGAAAAAAAGTTAGTGGTGACATTAATACAGCCTTGTTTCTCACTGTTTCTACTGTAATTCATTCTGTATTCCCTTTATTTGTTCTAACCACAACAATCTTGCATTGTCATATAGCGCTTTGATTATATTCACAGTTTTTGTTGGAAAACCCATAGGATTGTGTTTAGTATCTTCCACAATGATGGGCGGTGTAGACTATCAAAGGCTTTTTGAAAATCGACGAAGGTGATAATAAGTGGCGATTGCCTTTCCACTGATTCTTCTATAACCCTGTTCTTAGTTGTGATATTTATTTTTTCAATACATGATCGTTTCGGCCTCTGATCTTCTCTGACTCTTTTCGTCAGCATGCATTTTCATTTTCTGTTTTGATGAAATGTCAACATTAATTCGTTCAGCATTCTTTTCTTTCTACATGTTTTGATTAATTTTCCAGTTACTGATAATAGAGATATACCACGCCAGTTATTACAGTCTGATAGATCACCTTTCTTCGGTAACTTTACAATAATACTGTCTTTCCATTGTTGTGGTGGTTGTTCTTCTCTCCATACTTCATTTATAATATCTAAAATTCTCAAGAGGTTGTTGTCATTAACTGCTTTAATCATTTCCCCTGAAATTTCGTCAACTCCAGCAGCTTTAAAATTTTTTAATCTTTTAACTGCGTGTTTGATTTCGTTCCAGCGTTGAATTCATCGTCTCAATTTTTATTGGCAAAGTGGTTGTGGATGTTTCATTATTAAAATCAGGTGTTACTGTTGGTGGTGGTCTGTTTAGCACCTCATGAAGTGCCAGCCCATCTAGTTCTCATTTTTCTTCTTTTTCTGTTGGTATATGTGAATTGCCCTAATTTGACTTTAAACAGGTGTTTCGTAGCGAAGTAGACTTTTTAGTTTTGGTGACATCAGTTGTTTTGTAATTTGATAAAGTTCTACTATTCCAGTTCTTGCTAGCATTTTCAGCTTCATACATGATGGGTCCAGTTCGATTTGGGAAATGTCTTTTATCTCTTCGATTTTTTTGTCTCTCACTTTTTTTAACAGGTTATAAGTTAGTTTGCAAGATTCAACTGCACTTGTGTACTTGCCGCTTAGTAGTTTAATTTTGCTGTTTTCCTTTCTTGTATTTTATCCAAGTATCTTCTCTGAGCATTTTTCTCTTTCTTTTAGTGTACTTCAGGTATCCGGTGGTCGCCTGCTTGAATTGTCATTGCTGTTCTCAGTTGTTCCCATTTAGATTATCGATGTCCCTGGTGGTGATATTCGTTGTCATATTTTTGCCTTAAGTTTTCGAAATTCAGTTGTTCATGTTTGACATTATATTCTCACTTTCTTTATATCATTTGATTGCAGTCCCTGTGTACATCTATTCTTCTAATTTTTATTCGGTTTGGTATCACTTTCAGTTTTTAAATTCTTCATCTGTTTTAGCTTGCAGAGGTTCATGATCCGCTTCCGATCTCTGCACCTCTTATCTCTGACGGTCTTGAACTGATGTAGCGAAATTTAGCGCTTATGCAGGATGTAGTTTCTATCTGGTTCCTAGTTCTGCCATCAGGTGAATTCATCATGTTATTCTTGTGGATTATCTCACTTTTATGTGGAAAGATGGTGTCTGCCACAACGAGGTTTGATATTTCACAAAGTTCTAGAAGTCTTTCGCCATTTTGATTCATACAGCCTATGCCATGAGTACCGAGATATCTCACTGTTCCATCGTACTGTTGTCACCCTACTTTGGCGTTTTTAAAATCTTCCCATGACTGCTTTTATGTCATGTCCTTGGGTGTAATTGTGTTGATCTCACTTTTTCTTCATAGAAGTCATCTTTTGTGGTATCAAGAGCGTCGTTAGTTGGTGTATAACAATTTCTCACTTGAGAGCTTTCTCTGAAAAAATTCCTTGGTCTGATATTTGCTCTTATATTAGCCTTCATTGATTAGGTGGCTTCCAGCTTTGATAACGTTTTTTGCTACCTGTTTTGAATTTGTTGCTTCTTTTTTCTCTACTGTTTTGATTCAGGATGGCTACTCCCTCTGTGTGTTCGATTTTTCATTACTACCAGAGTATATAATTTGTTTGATTAGTTCTCACTTTTCTCTACTGTTTTGATTCATCATGTCCCTGTTTGATTAGTTCTCACTTTCTTTTCTCTACTGTTTTGATTCATCATGTCCCTGTTTGATTAGTTCTCACTTTCTTTTCTCTACTGTTTTGATTCATCATGGCCCTGTTTGATTAGTTCTCACTGTCTTTTCTCTACTGTTTTGATTCATCATGTCCCTGTTTGATTAGTTCTCACTTTCTTTTCTCTACTGTTTTTTTGATTCATCATGTTCCCTGTTTGATTAGTTCTCACTTTCTTTTCTCTACTGTTTTGATTCATCATGTCCCTGTTTGATTAGTTCTCACTTTTCTCTACTGTTTTGATTCATCATGTCCCTGTTTGATTAGTTCTCACTTTTCTCTACTGTTTTGATTCATCATGTCCCTGTTTGATTAGTTCTCACTTTCTTTTCTCTTCTTTTTTGTTTTCTCGTGGCCCTGTTTGATTAGTTCTCACTTTTCTCTACTGTTTTGATTCATCATGTCCCTGTTTGATTAGTTCTCACTTTCTTTTCTCTACTGTTTTGATTCATCATGGCCCTGTTTGATTAGTTCTCACTTTCTTTTCTCTACTGTTTTGATTTCATCAGGCCCTGTTTGATTAGTTCTACTTTTCTCTACTTTTTCTCATTGTCCCTGTTTGATTAGTTCTTTTCTCTACTGTTTTGATTTCATCATGTCCCTGTTTGATTAGTTCTCACTTTTTTTTCTCTACTGTTTTGATTCATCATGTCCCTGTTTGATGATAGTTCTCACTTTCTTTTCTCTACTGTTTTGATTCATCATGGCCCTGTTTGATTAGTTCTCACTTTTCTCTACTGTTTTGATTCATCATGTCCCTGTTTGATTAGTTCTCACTTTCTTTTCTCTACTGTTTTGATTCATCATGTCCCTGTTTGATTAGTTCTCACTTTTCTCTACTGTTTTGATTCATCATGTCCCTGTTTGATTAGTTCTCACTTTTTTTCTTCCTACTGTTTTGATTCATCATGTCCTGTTGATTAGTTTCTACTTGTCCCTGTTAGATTAGTTCTCACTTTCTTTTTCTCTTACTGTTTTGATTCATCATGGTCCCTGTTTGATTAGTTCTCACTTCTTTTCTCTACTGTTTTGATTCATCATGTCCCTGTTTGATTAGTTCTCACTTTTCTTACTGTTTTGATTCATCATGTCCCTGTTTGATTAGTTCTCACTTTCTTTTCTCTACTGTTTTGATTCATCATGTCCCCTGTTTGATTAGTTCTCACTTTCTCTTTTCTCTACTGTTTTTTGATTCATCATGTCCCTGTTTGATTAGTTCTCACTTTTCTCTCTACTGTTTTTGATTCATCAATGGTCCCTGTTTGATTAGTTCTCACTTTCTTTTCTCTACTGTTTTGATTCATCATGGCCCTGTTTGATTAGTTCTCACTTTTCTCTACTGTTTTGATTCATCATGTCCCTGTTTGATTAGTTCTCACTTTCTTTTTCTCTACTGTTTTGATTCATCATGGCCCTGTTTGATTAGTTCTCACTTTCTTTTCTCTACTGTTTTGATTCATCATGTCCCGGTTTGTTTAGTCCTCACTTTCTTTTCTCTACTGTTTTGTTCATCATGGGCCCTGTTTGATTAGTTCTCACTTTTCTTTACTGATTATTGATAACATCAAGTTCCCAGTTTGATAAGTCTATCACAGACAAAACAACTAAAATCAACATAATTAACATATATAAACTAAACATAAAAACACACCATAAATAACCCTCCATTTTAAATCAA